>JAODXP020000011.1:7075611-7167408 GCA_027497455.2 Sardinella longiceps
TGTATCTCAGGCGTAATGTGTTTGTTCAGGCTAACACTATAACTTAATCACACTCTTATTGCCTTAATAATTTTATCAAGGATGTCAACAATAGGACACACTTTGTGGTCAACCATTCCAGGTAACAGAAACATGCTATAAATGCTATGCTTCATAAATATGATGTATAGAAAAAGCATAAAACTAAAACTTTTCAGACTTCTTTGCGTCTCGTTTTTGACTTCAGGTCTTTTTTCCTTCAAAAGCAGGCTTAATGTTGACACAGCCTCACGTCCGTCACGTCAGCATAACCCCCTCTTGTTTTGTTTGGTCTGCAGGTGTGTGCTGATGGTGCCACCCTGGGCCTTATTCATTCTGCTGCTGTGTGGCCCGGCATGGCGGCAGGCCCTGGCACTGTGCCCGCTGGTGTGCTCCTGCAGCGAGAGCCACCGTGAGGCGGACTGCTCCTGGCGTGGTCTGCGCCTCATGCCCGGCGGCCTCCAACACAACGTCCACGCTCTCAACCTCTCGCACAACCGGCTGAGCGACCTGGACCACGCGCTCCGACCGTACAGCCACCTGCGCTCCCTGGACTTGTCCCACAACCGCTTGAGTCGGCTTCCGCCCGAGCTGCCCCGCTCTCTGTGGGAGCTCCGCGCCTCCGGGAATCGGCTCCGCTTGTTGCACAAGAACGACACCGTGTACCACTGGAACCTACGTCTGCTGGACCTGTCGGCCAACAAGCTGGAGCGCGTGGTGTTCATCAACAACACCATGCCCGCGCTGCGGACGCTGGACCTGAGCCGAAACCGCTTCTGGACGGTGCCCACCAACATCCCGCGCCACGTGGAAGTGGTGGACCTGTCCCACAATACGCTGGTGCAGGTGCTGCCCGGCTCGCTGGACCAACTGGGCCAGCTACAACGCCTCTATCTGCACGGCAACCGTTTTGCGGCCCTGAGCGAGGGTGTGTTCGAGCGGCTGGCGGCACTGAGGCTCGTCACGCTGGGCGACAACCCGTGGGCGTGCGACGAGCAGCGCAACATTAGCTACCTGCTGTCGTGGCTGCGGCGGACGCACGCTAGTGTGCTGGGATGCCCATGTCACACCTGGCACACCTGCGGCGAGACACACCTGGCCACCACCCGAGGGTGGCATTACGCCTCCTACACAGTGGCCCCGCACACGCCTTCTCTGGAAGCCGACAGCGGTGGCAACAGCCGCCACGACCATCACAACAACGACTTCGACCACCGACGCCATCACAACCGCCACCTGGCCCCGCCAATGCGAGCCGTTACCGGCGGTTACTGGCCCGAGTCCGCCCTCCTGGACATGCACCGACCGCAGGAGACGCTAAGCGGCAGCACGCCGGACTACCAGAGCAAGTGGCCCGCCGGCGGGTTCTACGTCACTTCTCCGCCCATCAGACTGTCCACGCCGGACGAGGCCTACACCACGCAGAAGTACTTCACCGCCAGCGACTACGAGTCCACAGAGAGCACGCTCACCACCAGCACGCGCAAGACAACCACCCTACGAACGCGCAGCGTCAAAAAAAACAACCAGGGAAAAGCCCGGAGCAATGGCCATAAACCAGCAGCCTTGTTTTCCAGCCTACTAACAGCCATGGTTTCCCTCCTGCCAGTGTTTGTGAAGGCTCTTTAAACATCAGAGACAATCGAAGGCTATGGCAATACGCTAAACCCCTCCGGTTCTGAAAGACAAAAGTGATTTAAATTTCAAGTCAGGTATTATGGTATGTACTGAGTCGGGTATTGTGTACTGGGCATAGAGTCAGATTACTACTACCTCTCTAACATGTTCCTGGGGGGACTCAAAGTGAAGAGACTGACAAAGACTTTTGTTTACAGTGAAAACATCTGTTTAAAGACAGAACTGCTTCGGAACTGAGCACAGCCAATATGGAATTAAAAATCATGAATTGCCCAGTTCGAGTGTACTGGCAGAATACTAATGTATAGGTTTACATAACAATGTGTTGAATAATTTTCAGGTAAAAAAGTGTGATTGTAATTAAACAATTTCATATTCTTGTGAATGTCAATATTGCGTTTCTGATTTCAAAGAGGGAATTTCTCAAAATGTGAAAAAAGGGAAGAAATGAAACTTGTACAGAGAAATGAAACAAAATGATGTCACTACTTTGAAAATCAATAAAGAGACAACTCCAGAGCACAACTAAGTCTAAATGCATCTCAAATTTCCTTTAGATATCCTAATCAAATTCAGATTAAATACCTTATTGGATCAGCCATCACAGACATATCTTATGAATCTTTTCATCTTAAACAACATAGAGGAAGAAGTGTGTGGACCATGGGTCCATTTTGCCCTCATATCTTATGCATGAGAACTGAATGCTCAATGCTTAGTTTCACTTCTGACTTCACTGTGATGAAATATTTAAATTCTACCCAGAAAAGACAATGTCCATCCATAACCACAAGATGGCACTGGACTTCCAACACTAACTTCAGTGACTACCTACACTACACTTCCAGACAGCAGAAAAAGGACACTCGGAGTACATAGCAAAGAGCCATTCAAATAACATTAACACCAGGAACTAGAGTGTTGCTTTTTAGGCTACTTGCAATGTTTATTCTTTCTTATGGGCCAATTTGGGTGGGTCATATCCTTTTCTTTTTCTGGTTAAGTCTCTAATGCCCTCACACATCCATTGAGATGTCCCCTGTGTGAGCTTGAACTCATTTACCAAAAGGCATTTTTTTTATTATTATTTGTTTCCAGAAAGGAGTTGTTTTTTTTGTTTTTTATTTTTTAAGTCACCATGTTTAATCCCTAAAGCTGATTGATAAGTGAAATTTTGAACATGCTAGTTAATGTCAAAGACTGCTGAGGCAGACACCAACATTGAAATTGGTAAATACAGAATAATAAACTGGCTTTGAAACATACTGATTTTGAATGGGGCTGAAACGAGTAGTGCATCCCAATTGAGTATGACCTGAAGTTTTTGTTTGTTTGTTTGTTTGTTTTTTAAAGCTGGGTTCATTGAGAGGTGAATGAGGGTGGGTGGGTGGGGGGGGGGGGGGGCACTATGACCCCATCTGGCCAGCAGTCTACTTACACAACCAGTCAGTTCACCTTTATATTCTTACACACTCAAGTAAACTTAAGTTATGCAACCACAGACGTGGCTCGGAACCAGTTAGAAATTCACCACACTGCTGGTGGTGTTAACTTGTCCTTACCTCCGGGTGATGTAATAGAACACAGGGTTTCCATTCTTGGAGGTGCCAGCCTGGTAGAAAATGTTCAGGGTCTTGAGGGCTTTGAACTCTTCCTTCTCATGAACTTGATGCCTGAGTAGAGCGAGGAAGAGAAGTCAAGAGTGTGTGTGTGTCTGCGTGTATGAGTGTGTGTGTGTGTGTGTGTGTGTGTGTGTGTGTGTGTGTGTGTGTGTGTGTGTGTGTGTGTGTGTGTGTGTGTGTGTGAGTGACGGAGGAAGACCCAATGTAAATATCACACCAGCAGCAGTCTTGGACAGGGTTAGTGTGTGTGGCGCCAGCCTTACCTGGTCATAAACTCCTCAAACTTGGAGCTGGTGAGGTTGAGGCTGGACCAGTGTGTGTCGGCCACAGGCTTGTGCTCTGGGGGGCCCAGGTAAGCCAGCAGGGTCGCCATCTTATCGAACGGCCGCCGCCCCACGGCCTTATGGTCCCTACGATGGGCAAGAGAAGATTAAGGACCTTTTTGTTTTTGTACTTTTAGGGTGTAATAAAATTGTGTGTACACATCTTCTTCAGTAGAATCATGGAAATATACTCAGCACACTAATAATATTCAGGTAAAAATGTATTGTACAGGCATGCCAAAGCACTCTTTGGAAAATCATCTGACAGGCAATCGGGATCCCTGTACTTTTCCACATCTTGGCACCAGAGTCAGAGACACATCTCTGTTTTTTCTCCTTTTTAAAAAATGTATAAAGAATTCTAAAATCTTGTCTTAATGCTACCACTGAAGATTATTGCATATAGACTGTTGAGAAGAAAAATGAAAAAAAAAAGACTGCTACAGTATATGACACGATATGAGAAGGCTACTCTCTAACATATGAGAGGGCTACTCTCTGAGTTCATCACAACAGTGCCGGATTAGTGCGGTGCTCTGACCTGTTGCTGGACAGGTACTGGCCGATCTTCTCCTGGTTGTTCCACAGCAGGCGGTGGAGAGCCAGAACGTTGCCGTCACTGATGAAAGACAGACTGTGGTTCACCGAGTCACTGGCCGGGCAGTCTGAAGCGATGTCCAAGAAAAACCTGCACGGAGACACACCATGCAACGGTCAACTCAATTAGAGCTTGTTTTCAATTTAACTTACTTTGAGTGCTCTTTGTTCCCCTTCAACAGCAATAACAGCTTTAATGTTATCAGTTTCCCGTACGTGGATAAACCATAGTTCCGGACTGAACAAAATCTTCAATTAAAAAGTAATCCATGTACAGGAAGCTGGAGTTTACGTTAACTCAGCTTCTGATTGGTTAAAGGAGGCATATGTTTTTTAAAAAAAGTGAATAAATAAACAGGAGTTGGCAGTGCGATATTAATATGGATGCTTGCCTGCGGGGGGATGCACTTACTTTCTAGCTGCATCGAAATTGCTTTTCACAAAGTCATTAAAGGGTCTCATGTGCTCCTCCTTGGTGAACAGCACATGGTTGGCAATGCTCTGCAGAATCTGTGGGACAGGAAAGACAGCTTCACATATAATGCCCTCATATACTATCCGCCATACCATGCGATGTGTACGTTTAGTATACAGACTGATCCACCACCAGATATACACACATGGCACGGACTGAAGAACAGAAGTCAGACAAGCAAACTGACAAGCAAAGAAACATAGAGATAGAGAGAGACAGACAGACAAAGATACAGACACAAAGATAGACAGATGAAGAGAGACAGACAGACAAAGGGTCTGACAGACGGAGAGGGAGACTGGCAAAGAGACAGATGGACAGACAGAGACACTGATACAAAAGACAGACAGACAGACAGACAGACAGACATGTACTGAGCTGCAGATGGAGGCTCTCTGACCTTGGACATGAGCTTGAGGCCCCTCTCGATCCTGGGGTGAGGCTTCTTGTCCAGGATGCCCGCCTCGTAGGGCGACACGATGGCAGGGTTGATGAAGCGCAGGAACATGGCACTGCCCACCGCCCCAATGCTGTTCTGGGGGAACCGCTGGCTCACCACCTAGGGGGGAGGGGTGGGTAAGAGAATGGATGGGGGCAGGAAAGGAGGGCAATGAGGGGCAGATCAGCTGAGATTCTGCCCTATTGGCCCAGTGCAGGTGGACACCAGTCAGAGAGGCGATACTGAGTGGGCCTAAAACTCATTGCCATAAAATAAAGCAATAAATCAGATCATCTTTTATTTGGATGGCAAACCTCCCCCAATTTTTTTTCTTATGCAAATTCTCAGTTTTTATAGATTCATGAGACTTTTTTACAATTCAATCCCTTTTTGAACAACAATAAAATGTGAAAATAGGACTGATATATTCATTGATGGCAATATGATTTTTAAGATTTTAAGAGTAGTTCTGTGGAGAGAGAGAAGAGAGAACCAAAGAAAGAAAGAAAGAAAGAAAGAAAGAAAGAAAGAAAGAAAGAAAGAAAGAAAGAAAGAAAGAAAGAAAGAAAGAAAGAGAGAGAGAGAGAGAGAGAGAGAGAGAGAGAGAGAGAGAGAGAGAGAGAGAGAGAGAGAGAGAGAGAGAGAGAGAGAGAAAGGGAGCCAGAGAGAGAGAGAGAGAGAGAGAGAGAGAGAGAGAGAGCGAGAGCGAGAGCGAGAGCGAGAGCGAGAGCGAGAGAGAGAGAGAGAGAGAGAGAGAGAGAGAGAGAGAGAGAGACTCAACTCCAGCTTCCTCAGGTTGGCATTCCTTCATCATATGGGACAGGACAGAAAGCTCAGTGTAGCCAACAGGAGGAAGGATTTTCACATGTGCCCGTGACCACAGCCAGACAGAACAAGAGGAGTGTGTGAGCAGTGTGAACAGTGTGTGAAAATGTGTGTGTTTGTGAGTGAGCGAGCGAGTGAGCCAGTGTGAGTGAGAAAGAGAAGAGGACAGATAGGTAAGGAGGTCCTCTCTCGTAAGATTCTAGAAAAGGCCAATTATTTATCGCCCACTGTGGACAGTGAGAAGGGGAGAGAAATACAGACATCAAGGAACAATCTTTAGATCCAAGCAAGAAAAACCCAGAAGAAATCAAACCTCCTTCACACGCATGACACGGATGTTGTCCGAGATAGAGAATTACTGCAATCAGAGGCAGAATCAGAGTGGGAATTTTCTCTCTATTCCTTTTCCCGTGGATTTTTAGCCCCTACCCCCCCACCCCCCACCCCCTTACCCCAACCCTCTCCTAACCCCCAGAGCCGACCCAAGAGAAGACCCCCCACCTACACCGACCTGAGAAGGCCGAGACTGAAGTGAGACGAGACGTGGTGATGCCACAGAGGTGCTTGTGTGGACTGGAGCGTTAATATGTAGCCTCCTTCTTCAATTAATTGGAAGCAGCCGGGGGGAGGAGGGGGGGTTAGTAAGTGATAATTTCAGGTGATTGCCAGTAGGGCGGCAGTGTTGAGCAGGTTTCAGATTAACACAGAGTCGTTTCGAGAGACCGAAGTGCTTTGAGGGGACAGAGGGGGGCGGGGCGGGGGGAGGGGTTACCGGACTTACTGATTTTTTGCCCTCCTTTTTGTCTTTTACTGTGGCTTTGTTCAGGAGAGAATGGCAAGTTGCCTACAGGACACATGAGCACAACAAAAAAGTCACAGCACCCACACACGCGCGCACGCACACACACACGCACACACCAGCACATGAAATATAGCAGCAGCAGCAAAAGCCACACAACACACACACACACACAAACACACACACACAGGTACACACACACAAACACAATCTACAGCACACACAACTATAGCAGCAAAACTAGCCACACACACACACACACACACACACACACACACACACACACACACACACACACACACACTTCAGCACAGGTTCTACAGTGGCAGCATCACAAGGTACCAAACAACCACAGTGACGGCTGCTTAGCTTGGAAAAGGCACACAGCTCAAAACCCTGGACGAAAAGTGTTCTTCATTATATGATGTAATGTTATGATGTAACACACGCACACACACCTTCTATTCAGCAGTCAGGAAAGGCTCTGTGTTTACATGTACTGTATGTGTGTGTGTGTGTGTGTGTGCGTGCGTACATGTGTATGTGTGTGTGTGTGTCTGTGTATGTCTGTGTGTGTGTGTTTGAGTGATGGGGACAATAGAAGGGGCATTTTCCCAGGCTTCTCCTACTAACAGAACACCCATGTCCCCCAGGGGGCGCTGTGGTACCTGGAAGAGGCAGTGGCAGACGCTGCGCAGCTGCGGGGGGAACTCTGTGGAGGAGCTGACGATGGCCTGGAAGAACCGCTGGGTCATCTGCCGCAGGTTCCTTTGGTTCTCCTCCAGAACCTCACCTGCCTCCAGCCTGAGGGAGAACCACACCACAGGGGTTCCAGAAAAGGAACATTTAAGAAGACGCTACATTTCTATTCGAACATAAAACAGGACAAGGAAAGTTTAATTCCACTGCACTATTCTTTGCAGTACATTCTCCACAGTAAGTTGCAGGAATAATGTTGGCAGACCCTCTTTCTAGTGTTTCATAAGCACTGATCTGTCATTGGTAATCCAGCAGTTGGTAAAGTTAGTAAAGATAATGTTTAAATACACAGGTGCACACACACACACACACACACACACACACACACACACACACACACACACACACACACACACACACACACACACACACACACACACACACACACACACACACACACACCACACCACACCACACCACACCACACCACACCACACCACACCACACCACTTGCGAATTGTAGGGCTGACCTGGTGGGATCCACCTCAAAGCTGATGAGCTGCCACTCTGGGGCTGTGATGACTGACCGCAGCAGAGGCTCCAGCAGCTTCTGCAGATAGGTGGCGCCGTACACCTGAGAGAGACAGACAGGAAATCAAAATAGTACCACCTAGGAGGAACACCTGGGGGGGTATTCCAAGAAGGTGGTTAAGTGATTAACCTGGCTACGTTAACCTAGAGGAAGTCGTAAACCAGCTAATAGAGGAGACTACATGCTTTGCTTAGCTAAGAGAACAAGGAGTCAAGGCTCCTCTATTATGAGGTTTACCACTACTTCCAGTTTAACTTAAGCAGGTTTGTCACTTAAAGGTATAATCCGGAGTGAATCAACACGTAGCCCTGCTGTTTATACTGCTAAGCACTACAAAAAGCCACTTCAATGATCGAAATTGGTGCATCGTAGACTGAGTTTGCAAAACGGCAGCTAACACTAACTGAATGAGGCATGTCAAAAACGAAACCTAATGGATTTGCTATCGTTTTGAAATGCTCCATTCTGTTACGGTTAGCTGCCGTTTCGCTATCTCAGTCTATGTTGCATGAAATCCATTGATTGAGGAGGCTATCAGTAGCGATTGGCACTATAAAAAGTAGGGCTACGTGTTCATTCACTCCGGATTTTTCCTTTAACTGCCTTCTTGGAATACCCCCCTGAGCTCATGTAGTAATATCCATCATCATGTAGCTCTTCATGTGCCTAGAGTGCTCTCACCTTGAAGCAGAAGGTCATGATCTTACTGGCCAAGCTATTGCCTCTGAAGAGCGTCTGCATGGAGTCTGCCAGCTCCACCTCCTTGGAGAACATGTTCCACAGCAGCTGGTACAGGAGGTGCCGCGAGTCAAACAGCGTCACCAGAACCCGCGCCAGCTCGTCCTGCACACACACACACAGTAATGATCACAGCGTCACTACTGGGACCACTAAAATACTATGCCTCATTCAAATATATTGTTGGAATTTACAAGATTGAAAATGAATGAAACACGGTTGCCAAACAGTGCCTTGCAAATCGGAAGAGGACAGTTTATTCAAAACATTACTTGTGGTGATAGTCACATACTGTATGTAGAATGTACAGGTATTTCCCAAATGCCTTCAAATAATTCACAATTTCTCTCTGACCGCACCTCCATACTGTATCTGGGGCACATTAATTGGGGCACATAATTTATACCCACCCACTGAGAACAGGGCACCACATTGGCCAGTGCCATGGCGATTGGCAGCTCGCCCTGATCGCCCATCATGGTGACGAGCTCCACCAGCCTCTCGAAGCGGTCAGCCAGCACCGTCTCGGCCAGCGTGTCGAACTCGGTACCCTGCTGCAGGATCTTGGTCAGCACCTCCATGAAGGTGGCGCGGGTCTGCAGGTCTTTGTGGTAACCCAGCCCTAGGAGGAGGACATTACATTAGAATTAGTGCTGTCAAACGATTAAAACAATTCATCCGATTAATCACAAAATTTTGCAAAGATTAATCATGATTAATCACTTTTAATCGCAACTAATTTCCTCCAGTAAGAATTTGGATGCTAGGGTATGTTGGATCCTTATTTTGCCCTGTCAAGGCCCTGATACTAAATAGTTGGCTTTGTTTGTCTCAAATGGAACAATTCACACCTGCCCCCTACCCCTAAGGATTCCCCAAACATGTTGTTGGATAGTCAGGAGCTAGGCCATAATCTTTGTATAGTTTGACTTGATAGCGAGCCATTTTCTATCTGAAATTGAACATAATCCATGCCATGAAAGTTGAACCATATCCATCAGGATTAATCTGAGTTATTTTTTTTAATTCGAGTTAAATTTTTTGAATTAATCACGTGATCAATCAGTTAATTTTGCCAGCACTAATTAGAATTCAATTTTACAGAGACACAACTGTATGAATACGTCATTGAAGGAGAGGACAGGAGCACACTGATAAAACTTGCACCTTTGCACAAATAAAACTTGCAATTTGCAGAAAAAAAGACTGCAAGTTTTATCAGTGTGCTCCTGTCCGCTCCTTCAATAAGAACTTCAGTCCAAATGAGATGCACCTGATATTGCAGAACGAGGATTGATGCGTGGACAGCCCTACCTGTATGAATATGTCTTATGTGAAGCTTTAGAGAAACAAGCTTAATCATGATCCCCCTAAATTCAGCACTTTAGTGCAATGTGAATGCAAATGTGGTTTAAGTCAATATGATTAAATCTTTATTTATATGGCAAACAGAGGCCTTTGCGCTGTAAAATATAAGCTCGAGGGGGAAGGCACCTCAATATAAACACTCCCATAGATTTGTCTCTAGATTCTGTATTATGGTAAGGATGAAAATTACGCTTAGGCTCGTGGTTACAGAAATGAAAAGTGCCAGTCTGCAGGCTTACTGTACCTATGGAATGCATGAGTCCGCTGTCCACGTTGGCGTTGAGCAGGTTGGACATGGCGAGGATGGTGCAGTGGCGGAGCGATGCCAGGCGGCGGGACATGCCCCTCTTCCTGCCCGCCACCTGCTGCCCGTCGTCCTCCACCTCGCTGCAGTCGTTGAGCAGGTTCATGAAGAGCGTGAAGTACCTGACAAGGGGAGAGGGAACCAGCAAGGAGGGACTATTACACTACACATTCATTAATAAATACTACACTACACATTAATAATAAATCAATCACTACTTCACATAAGTAAACTAAATGTTCACTCTTCATAATAAAAAGGCCCAAAAGAACACTGCTATGAGGTTTTCTGGGTGAGATATACTGAAGGAGAACCAGACAGCTAGATCAACTCTACTTCAGAGCAGTAGAAATAGATTCAGTAGACTTCTTTTAGGCTCATGCTATTAGGATAGACAGTAATTCTACGTATGTGACAAATCAACTCTTGAATCTTAAATCTTGAATCGTTCAATAAAAGCTATGATGATGGACTTGTTAAAAGCTGTATTTGTAGAGACAGGATCTACAATTTATTTACTGTCTGTGTTCACTAATGTTTATCTACATATTATTATGAGTCGTACTTGAGAAATAACTGAGACTTGGCCTCCATGAGCTCCACCCCGTCTCCTTCCTCAGGCTGGAGAGGGAGACCTGCTAACAGAGACACCACTGCCTCCATGCTGGCCTGGTCCAGGTCCCTGACACACACACGCACACACACACACACACACACACGCACACACACACACACACACACACACACACGCACACGCACGCACGCACGCACACACGCACGCACACACACACAGCAGGAGAGGATAGCGGTTAGCCGCAAGAGTCAAACATATTTAGCCACTATCCAGATCATGCACGATCCAAATGATCACCTACAGTATGCATTACAAAGCCCATAGGATCCATTATCTATATCTATCAAAATCCATACCATTTACCCATACAAAAACATGCTCAAGACCACTCAGCACTTTGTGCTGACTCCATTATCACATACACGTCCATAATCTCTACTCAGAGCTGTGAGGAGCCATTGAGGTTTGTGGTACTTGAGGTTGTACCTTGTCAGGCATTTGATGTCGTCATCGGCGGCCTGGTTGGAGGTGCCCATCACCCAGTCCGTGAGGTACTCCACCATCTTATTCCTGAGACAGAAGACCAATATGAAACATGAACATGAGAGCCAACTCAGCAGTTTGACTGCACTTACGCAAACATACTATACTGTACTGGTACAATATCTATGTATTCACAACGAGAGCTACTAAAGCTGTAAAGTGGCTTTTGTTGCTCATAAGAAATCACTGCTAGAATATTTAGTGTTCACCCCTGACACAGCTATTACCATATTAACTAAAGCTAAAAACGTGCCACGGCTAGTTCAACTTTTTACTTTTTAAGTTGTTCTAATCGGCTACACTTAGTTGCTCGTTGGATATCTGTCAGTCTTTTTTCCTCCTGTCAACAGACAGTGGATTCCTCTCAGCTAATTAACAGCTATAGTAAGTCTTGGTGTGAGCCCACAGTATGTGATGCGTCCTCTGCTCCTTCAGGGAGCCCCATCAGCAGCTTGTGTCACTAGTCCCCATAGAAATATGAATGGTGGCTGACTGTGTACGAGGCAAAAGTGTGCTAAAGCTCTTAGCGCTGATTCAGCGGAGTGAGGGACTGAGGCATAAAAATGCATAAAAGTGCTTATCTGAATGGCACCATAAATCACTTGCATGATATCGTAAATGTCAAGACAGTCTTGGAACTAAGGGGTCCATTTTGTCCTGAGTAGTGTCTAGTGTCTGTGTGTGTGTGTGTGTGTGTGTGTGTGTGTGTGTGTGTGTGTGTGTGCGTACGTGCACGCATCAACCTACACTGCATCTCTTTGCAGGCGAGCTCCTCCCTGTGATGCCAGAAGTCTCCCTCTCTCGGTGTACGTGTGTGTGTATACATGTACATGTGTGTGTGTGTGTGTGTGTGTGTGTGTGTGTGTGTGTGTGTGCACGCATCAACCTACACTGCATCTCTTTGCAGGCGAGCTCCTCTCTGTGATGCCAGAAGTCTCCCTCTCTCTGTGTACGTGTGTGTGTGTGTGTGTGTGTGTGTGTGTGTGTGTATTCACCTGAACTTCATCTCCTGGCAGAAGGACAGGTCGTCCCGTCTCTCCATCATCACCTCCACCAGCTGGCACAGTTTGGTCTTGATCTGGATGGCGTGGACTATGTTGCCCAGGATACGCACATACCTGTCAATCAAACAGACACCCGCCCCAAAATGGTCAGCATCAGCTACAATTGGAACATGGGAGTTTAAAGCTAAGTTTATGGCCATCCAACCCCGCCAATATGCAGACACGCAGTTGTATTGACAGAGAGGTTAGCCTTTTACAGTTACCTTTTACACGTTGTTTTTACATTGTTTTCCTGTGTACAATTGGGAAAGTGTTCCACTGGATCACCAAAACAACATCTGAGATGATTTACTTGGGTAGTAAGTCAATCACACAATGACTCTATTCATGGGGCCTTGGTCTTTTGATAGATAGTTGAAAATTGGGGAGCTATCCATCATATGGCTAAGAGCATGGGGGAGAGGAGATCTGTGTGTCTGTATTGACAGTTGGACAACTATAAATTAGGCCAGCCATCATGTGTACAAGGCCTTGAGTGGGAGCTGTGGTACTTTCTAATTAGAAAGAGTCAGAGAGAGAGAGAGAGAGAGAGAGAGAGAGAGAGAGAGAGAGAGAGAGAGAGAGAGAGAGAGAGAGAGAGCGAGAGCGAGAGAGAGCGAGAGAGAGAGAGAGAGAGAGAGAGAGAGAGAGAGAGAGAGAGAGAGAGAGAGAGAGAGAGAGCGCACTGGGAGTAGTGAGTGAGTGAAGGGCGGCTCTGTTTCTTACCGGACCAGGTTGAGCATCATGGTCTCTATGCTGGCCTGGCCCAGGTGCTCGGAGCTGCCCTCTGTGTGGTTGTCTAGAAGGTTCTTCATGATGGCGATGGTCTGCTCCACAAACTGGGTGTTGGTGTCATTTATGGGAACCTGAGCAAAAAAAGACACACACCACACATTCCACTAACCACTAAAGATCACAAACACATCACTGAGTCACACAGGATATCATGCTTTCCTCTTGCCAAACCACACACATGAACATACAGACACACACACACACACACACACACACACACACACACACACACACACACACACACACACGCACACACACACACACACACGCCTCTACAGTGCTCAAGCAACAAAGCAAAATTTGAACCCTTAACCTGCAACTTTCTCATTCTTATCTTGATTGCAGTATTTCAATCTGTCTCATCACCTTAAAAACAGAACTAACTAAATTCAGTCCACACCACCAACATTGCTTCCTTCTTGTTTGGTCAAATTTGTGCCGAGAGACGCCATATTGCTGAGTCGGTCATAATGATGTCAACTTTTCAACTTTCTGGCAATTTCCTGTCTATCTTATCAGCCATCATATTCTTTTGGTTTCAGAATAAGAGGGGGTTTAATCAGGACAAATGGTGGTCAATTCTACAAGTATGAACACCAACATCACACTTCCTTTATTTTGTAAAGATTATATTTTGTAAAGATTATAAACATAAACAGAAGTGAGTTTCTAAACTGCGTCGTCAGCAGCAGTGTTTGTGGCTTTATTGTGGTTGTTCTGGGTGTCGGAATGCATTGTGGTTTGTGTGGTTATTGTGTTGTGTTGTGTTGTGTTGATAATCCACTTACGCGTCCCTGCGTGTCGAAGAACCTGCTGATGCTGTTCTTGAGCTTGTTGAAGAGCATGGGGTAGAGCGCTGGGCTGAGCTCCAGGCCCACTAGGTCCTTCACGTTGGTGCGGATCTGGAGGCCCTTCTCGTGGTTGCACACCATCAGCGACAGCAGGCGCTCCAGGAACTTGCTGAGGGGCGTCTCGGCCGAGCCGTCGCACGACGAGCCCATGGACACCATGGAGCCCTTGCGGTCGGAGAGAGGGCCCATGGGTGGGCTGTAGGTGCCCAGGAGGGGGGGCGTCCTCTGCTGAAGGCACACACCACCCAGGGCGCACAGGAAGCCCGTCATGTTGATCCACTCCTGGAAGAAAGGGGTCTGAGGAGAAGAGGAAAAGTGTCATCTATTATAGAACGAGAAAAAGTGTCATCTATTGTTAACGCTTCCATTGTTATAAGCTATTCCAGAAATGTAATATTATTATATTTATTTAGGAATTCTCCACCTGAAGTGGAGATTAGTAGACCAAATAGGAAACCCTTTTCTATTATTTCTCCATTGCTATTTGAGTGTTTGAGTAAATGTGTTGTTAGTGCATACATGACCATCCTCTAGCTTGGATTTGGGGTGATTCACGAGCAGCTTGGTGGCGTGGTCCCATTTACGGTACGTGTCTTCCCAGGCCTAGACAAACAACAGGAGTCCATGAGAGTGAGCCATTCATTCATGACTCAGCAATACATTTAGCAAAAAAACAAATGGCAGTGAGTGTGACTCTGCTCTTACACCACTTCCCTAAATGGTACCTCTAACTTACTCAACAAAATCACTGTTTGAAGTTGAGGGAAGTTGAGTGTTGATGAGCAGAAAGTGAAGAGGTTGGAGCCTTACCTCGATGTTTCCAGCTGTGGGATGTTCTATTCTTCTCAGCAAAGCCATTACTCGCTTCTGTAACGCTGAACGGCCTGGACACACACACACACACACACACACACACACACACACACACACACACACACACACACACACACACACACACACACACACAAAAACATCAGCACCACCTATCAGCACCAACACCGTCTTTCAGAATAAGATACTGTGTTTCCATGCGTTGTGAAGGAAATTCACCTTGATAACAGAGGCTCATTTTTTATCTGTAATTGGACTGATGCGTATAACGGAAGCAGATGCGGTACAGAACAGAACTGAACAGCTGTGCGTGCATATGTGTGTGTGTGTGTGTGTGTGTGTGTGTGTGTGTGTGTGTGTGTGTGTGTGTGTGTGTGTGTGTGTGTGCCCACCTGTGGCCATCATGTTGCTGACGGAGGCAAACTCCATGAAGGTGTTGTAGTTGGGCAGGACTGTCTGGACGGGCACCTCGTCCACGCCACAGCGGATCTCGGCCTCCTCGCACAGGTGACGGAAACAGGACATGGCCACTAGCACGGCCTCCATGTCGGGGCTCCACAGAAACATGTACAGACACACCTCCAGCACCGTCTGCGCCTGCCGGCAGATAGGGATACCGCTGCCTGCCGTCGCACGATCCTGGAGGGAAGCAGGGAGGGGTGCGGAGAGAGAGGAAAGGGGAGGGGTTCAAAAAATTAGTTCAACCCCAGGAGGTCAAAGAGTCAGAAAAAGAAATAGAAGTCAAAGAATACTTTACATACATGGAGTATATATATACATGTACATGTATATGGGCAATTCCACGAAAAAGTAAACCTCACCTTAAAACTTTCAAGTCTCATCATACATACAAATTCTTTCAGAAAACTTGCAATACAAAAAAGTATCGTCTCGATGTAAATATTCAACTGAGCAAGTTTCGAAAGGATATCTGTTTGTTAAAATTTGTACCCTATTCAGCTATAATGTAAGTCTATGGAGGGGCTTATAATGGGCATAAGTGGATGATAACACACACAAAGCTGCAATGCTATCAGTTATTTTTTATTGTTACAGTTAGTTATTTCCAGTGCATCACAGGTTCCATAACGTCACATCCATAACGCCATTTCTCCCAATGAAAACCAACTTTTTTACATTTACATTTGAAATTAAGTCTTTCTCTGTCTTTACTGAGGTGTCCTGATTTGTATGAATGTAATAATATTTACATTTCTCTAGAAATTTCACACACTTCACAGCAAAAACTATCCTCTCTCAAAAGTTTGTCCGTTTTTCGTCACGTCCATAACGCAAATTGAATGGCTCATATTCTTCTAATGTAAATCATGATATTATTTTTTTCTGTTTGCCTATATTCAGCCATGGAGTTTGCATAAGAATATGAACAAAATTGTGAAATACTGTTAGGTTTGCGGAGGTTATGTGGCATTTTGTTCATCAACAATGCATGAAAATGTCACGTCCATAACGCTGGAATTACCCATATATATATATTATGGAATCTGAAACTGCTCAGGGGCTTTAACTTTTTAGAATCTTTTTGGACAAAGTACAATTGATGTAGTATGTAACGTTTAGATCTTTTCAGACACTTAGCAAATTAAGATTAGACTAGATTAGATTAGATTAGAGGCTCAATTAAGGCTTCACTGCTTCACCGAGGGCTTAAACTAGAGAGTAGTCCAGTTGGGCTTACTTTGTTCCTGAGGAGGAATTTGTTCCGACAGATGAGGATCTCCCGCAGCCACTTGAGGATCTCTGTGCTGTTCACCATCTGATGGCCAATCAGCTTCTTGCAGATGCGAAACAAAACCTGGGAGCTGCAGGAAACAAACCAATCAGTGAGAAGCACAGAAAAATAACCATAATACTGTACTAGTCAATCACAGCACAGCAAAACCACTGAACCCAAAACCAAAGCACCAATCAGCAGTACTGAAAAAAATGCACTGCTTGGAAACCTGACTTCCTAGCACTTGATCAAGCTAATGGTTCTGAATGATTGTTGGTTCCTACCTGATGTCCCAGAATGTTTCTATGGGAGCGTCTGGGTTCCACAACTCAATGGTCTCGGGTTGATGTAGAACCAATAAAGCCTGAGGAAAATAAATCCAAAAAGACATACAACCCTTAACAGGAACTCAGGAACTCGGTGAACTCAGGAACTCGGTGAACTCAGAGAGAATACAAGGAGGAGGGAAGGCAGGCAAGGCAGGGCCTTTGGGCCGTGAGGCTGGTGTCAGTGCAGGGACTCACCTCCATGGCCTCCTGGGAGATGTCCCCCATGTTGACCTGAGGCACCAGCTGCACCAGGCCAGTGATCAGTTCAGCCGTGCTGATCTGGATGTCCGCTCCCTGCTTCCCAGGGTTCTGGGGGGACACACAGATCCACACGCAAATAAGTACGTTTAACACTGCAACAGTTGACATGCTGGCACATGTGATTTGTTCAATTAGTATGTAGGCTATGGACATCCACAAATCTAAATCATCACCATAACAAAATCATGAGGCCATCTTCCCTAGGTTTTTATTCACATATATTGTACGTACAAGCAAGGTATACATGGTAGCTGTTTAATAAAAGCAATAAGACCCTTGAGTCCATTCTATATAGTGGATATAGCACAGTTGTTTAACGGCAGAGCTTCGCTTCACTCCCTTTAGCCTAACAGCATCCCTCAGTTAGGCTATAGTAACAATATAGAGGGGCCTCTTTGGGGACTTATTTCTTAAAAATCCCATTATTTTAGAATGGGACTGTTGTAGAATATTCTAGATTGTGTTATGCGATACCTACATGCAGCATGAGTTTGGGGTCAGCGTGGATGAGCTTGACCAACGCCAGCAGCAGGTTGTGGCTTCTGGTGTCAAAGTCTGTGGTCTTCTCCCTCAGCTTCAGACTGGTCATCTTCTCCTTGAAGGTCAGGCTCTGCGCACATGGACGCATGGAGAGGTCAGACAAACACACACACACACACACACACACACACACACACACACACACACACACACACACACACACACACACACAGCTCCAAAGACAGACAAGGAGAAAGGGAAGTGCAGAGGTAGTCGAGGAGAAGGACCAGAGGTTTGATGAGAGGCAGGAGGGTCGCTATGGAAACGGTAACTGTAGGCAACCGTGATGTCTGATTGGTGGAAGAATAAGGATGAGGTAGAGTAGACACACCCACAGCACAAGAGCCACACAAGAGGTCAAAAGATCAAAGAAGTCTTCCTATAGACGTAGTTTGGGAAGGGAAAGGTACAAACATAACTATGGTGTCTGTGGAAGGGAGTTAACACACAAGACTAAACTACCAACTGAAAACCAGGAATTACAAACCTAAAAGATCTCCAGGAATAAAAAAAACTATGAAGCCCTTAAATGATATAGGATATTTATTCCTGTCCAATATCCATTTAACCAAATGTATTTGTGCTGAAACCTCAGTAACCAAAGGTGATCCAGGGAGCAGAGACTGCCTTATAGACTCATAAAAGAGAACAAAAGAAAAGAGAAAGGAAGGAAAACAGAGAGAGAAAGATGGAGGAGGGGGTGTGCCAGAGAGAGGAGGAGAGAGAGAAAGGAAAGAAAAACAAGAGGATGGTGGGAGAGAGAGGAGAAAAGAAGAGGTGGGAATAAAACAGGTGCATCAGGCCACAGAAAAGGGGTAGCCAGCAGTACTGCCCTGGCTTTTCTGTGCCACCAGCAGAGGGAGGGGGCAAGGGGGGCAGGGAGCTCTGGGGTAGAAACTGAGGGGCAGTTGAGGGCAGCTGGGGAGGGCAGGATGGGGTTGGTTGGTCCAGTACTTACAGCAACAGAGGCCCACTGCCATGCAAAACAGTGAGCGGCTGGCATCTTTATGGGTCGAAAGAGCGACAGCAGCCAAGAAAATGAGAGAAGTCAAATGAAAGAAAGAAAATGAAATGAAAGGATAAAGAAAAGAGGGAGGTAGAAGAAAAACAGAAAAAAGGACAGGAAGCACAAGAACCTCCAGAGTCAATGATACGAGAGAGAGAGAGAGAGAGAGAGAGAGAGAGAGAGAGAGAGAGAGAGAGAGAGAGAGAGAGAGAGAGAGAGAGGCGCTGTGGCTGCAGTTGATGCCATCCAAGAGAGCACACACACACACACATAAGCACACATATTCTCTTACACACGCACGCACACACACACACACACATACAAACAGTACATACACAAATGCGCATAATGCAGGCGTGCACACACACATACACATTCAACAACACACTCATGGTTAAGTGGAGTAACAGAAATGGCTGCAAAACATTCTGGAGGAAAGTGTGGTCTATCTGCAGCATTTGTGATTGTGTGTAACCTAACATGGACAGTTTGAGCAGAGTGTCTGTGTGTGGAGGTCAGTTTGAGTGGGGCATGTGTGTATTTATTTGTGTGTGTGTGTGTGTGTGTGTGTGTGTGTGTGTGTGTGTGTGTGTGTGTGTGTGTGTGTGTGTGACCTACCGAGGTCAGTTTGAGCGGGGCGTGTGTAGTGCTGGAGCATGACTGAGTGACTCGGCCCAGCGTCTCGGAGAACATGGTGCGCAGCTCGCCCGAGTAACAGTACACCGCGTCGATCTTTGGCCACCAGTCCAGCGGCGACTGCAACACCAGAACACAGGACTCCGTTAACACACACACACTCATCATCACACAGACACACACATACAAACACGCCACAACATGATGAACGATAAGCGTGTGTGATTCTTCATTGGTAGACTTCACTGTTTAAGTGTGTGTGTGTGTGTGTGTGTGTGTGTGTGTGTGTGTGTGTGTGTGTGTGTGTGTGTGTGTGTGTGTGTGTGTGTGTGTGTGTGTGTGTGTGTGTGTGTGCGTGCGTGCGTGCGTGTTTGAGAGATACTTACATTGGTGATGATCCTGTGCAGAGAGTGGACCAGCACAAAGTGAAACGTGGAGGGGGACGAAGAGGCCAGACACACCTGAGGAAGAGGAGGAGGAGGAGGAAGAAAACACTGGTCACTCTCAGAGAAACACAACAAACACAAAAACTTGCAAACTACTTGCAGATTTGCTGGAACATATCACTGCCATAATAACTGTTTATAAGATAACATTAGATTGATCCCAAAGGAAATTCAAGAAATATGCTATATGCTACGTGTGTGTGTGTGTGTGTGTGTGTGTGTGTGTGTGTGTGTGTGTGTGTGTGTGTGTGTGTGTGTGTGTGTGTGTGTGTGTGTGTGTGTGTGTGTAACCTTAAAGTGCTGGTTGTTGTGAGGGTTGATTCGGAAGCAGGACACGAAGCAGTCGATCATGAGTTCTACATCTGCACTCTGGTTCCCTGCTCCCCGCGAGAAGGGCTTGGTCGGGTTAAACAGCAGGGCCTGGTGGGGGAAAGGTCAAAGGTCATGCCAGCTCACCACCATCAGCACCTGAAAACACCTTATCGTCATTACCGGTAGTAATTTTGCAGGCCAACGACAGCTTCAGGTCTTAGCGAAGCAAATCACCTGAAGCCATCAAATTACACTTCTAGATTAAAGTCTGTTCTCAGTTTGTGTGAGAAATGAAGAAAAGCCACAGAAACAGTAGCCTGACATGGCCCGCCCATAATACGAATGTTCATACGTATCATGGTCTCGGCAAGGTCTTCTGGGGCGTGTTTACATCAGTAGATGATGTCCTCCAGCCCCAAGCCCAGAGAGAGGGGGGTCAGCATTACCTTGAGGTCGACCACGATGGACTGCACCAGGAGGAAGATGTTGGAGTGGTCCTCCCAGTTGATGTAGGTGGAGGCCTTGCACAGCTTCACACAGGCGATGGCAGAGCTCTCCGTCAGCTGCTTGCTGCCGCCGTGGCCCGCCAGCGCCTTACGCAGGTTATCCAGAAAGTGCTTCTGCAGAGAGTACACACACACACACACACACACACACACACACACACACACACACACACAGGTTATCAGATGACAATGACATCATGCTCCCTAAAAAAACTACAGACAGACATCGAAAGAAGATACAGACAAAATACAGTGAGTGTACTGTATGTGTACAACAGAGTGAGATAAGAGAGATAGAGGGAGCAACAACAACAACAACAATAAAAAAGAGAGAGGGGGAACCTTGTTGACTTTGCTGTCATCCACAGTCTCGCGGAGGTCCTGGATGATGTCAGGACAGAGGATGAGGAGGATGATCTGCAGCGGCCACACAGCGGCCTTCCTCTTGGCGCTCTCGGCGAAGCTGTCCACCAAGTCAAACAGCTTCTCCGCACAGTCTAAAAGCACAAGGCACATCAATATACTGTGGTCCTACTGCTACACAACAGCAGCAATGCAATGTTACAGGAAGAGAGAGGTGCGTTCAAATTCGCCTAACATAGCGAACGTTCGCGAACATAGGCGAACATTTTTTGGCTAACGGCAAGTTTTTAGCTAACATTAGCGAACGGTCTGAGGAGGTAGTGCGCCGTTAACAGTCCTGTATGCAGGATAGAAAATGTGTGCACCCCGATTGGAAATACATCCAGTAGAGCATTGTATTTTATCAGCATGCCTCAAAAAGCAACTCTGTCTCACATTAATAGCCTCCTACGAGTAATTTATACTCAGTTTGCCAT
This sequence comes from Sardinella longiceps, assembly GCA_027497455.2. Lineage (NCBI taxonomy): Eukaryota > Metazoa > Chordata > Actinopteri > Clupeiformes > Clupeidae > Sardinella > Sardinella longiceps. The sequence goes on from JAODXP020000011.1 coordinate 7,097,296, forward strand.
TTTCGTTTACAGTTTAGAACGAACATTTTAGAACATTACACAAAATCGTTCAAATTGCACTGTTAAATGCGAACATGTTTGCAGTGAACGTTTGTGTATGTTAGGTGAATTTGAACGCACGCCTGGCATTGCAGCATTAGCATTACATTCACAACAGTGGTTAACAAGTTAAGCCAAACAAGTGGCAATACAGCTGTTTTGCTTTAAACTAAAGGCTTGTCATCACTGACAAAATTAAGGACAGGCATGTTCTGCTCACAAATAAAACTATTGTTTGGATGCAAGTCAAGGGAAAAAAAGAAGGAAAGAAAAAAAAAAAACACTAGCTTTATCGTTATCTGCCACAAACAACAAACATGTTCCAAGAAATTAATTATTACCTCCGCCAAGGAGGTTATGTTTTCGGTCGCGTTGGTTTGTCTGTCTGTTTGTCTGTCTGTCTGTCTGTCAGCAGGATAACTCGAAAAGTACTGCACGGATTTGGATGAAATTTTGGACAATGTGTATATTGGGACAAGCAAGAACTGATTCGATTTTGGTGGCGATCGGTGATCCAGAACATGATCTGGAATTTATATTGTGTCTGTGACCACATTGCCTTGGCGGAGGTCTGCGCTCTTTGAGCGCTTTTCTAGTTAAATTAAAGACAGGTGAGAAATCACAGGTGTCCTTGGGTCACTCACCTGCCATGTCTGCCTGGGGCCTCTGGTACAGCATGGTGAACTCATCAGGGTAGTTCTCCACCCAATTCCAAAAGGCCTACAGATCACAACACCCAACAAAAACTCTTTTACAACACATGATTACATCTCTCACTGTGTAACTTGTACTTTCATTTATAACTATAACCTAAAGCAGTGTTTCTCAAATTCTTTCAAACCGAGGACCACTTTGACCTCAAACAATTTTCAGGGACCACCTGCTCTCGCGCCCCCTCGCCAAGTCACACAAGTCACCTATTAACCTAGTTATTTATAGACTAGGCACTTCAAATGCTTTAATAAACATTATATTACAGGTCTGCCTCTTATATTCAGTGAACAACTAATGTTTGGCCATCAATTAATGACATATGCTTAATTCACATATTTTTATGGTAATCTACTCGCGGACCACTTGAGCTTGTTCGCGGACCACACTTTGAGAACCACTTACTTAGAGTAAGACCATTAAACTGCCTTGATATTAAAACACACTGGAGAAGCTGTTAATTCAGTCTAGGGTGAAATATTTACAAAGGTACTGTATGTGAAAGGCATGTTCAAGGAACTGAACCTGCAGAATGTAAGCAATGTGACACCACTAGGACTAGGTCCAAGAGCTGCCACTAGGTGTCAGTAGCAAACAAATGAATAAACTTTCAAAGCGTGTGCATTGATGATTATGAAGAGGGTGCTTGATATTGTGTAAAACAGATGCTTATCCTGCAGAGATGCCCATCACTGAGGGACATCATATTGCATAAAAATGTGGCAGCCATAAAAGACATACAAAAAGAGACTGTGTGTGTGTGTGTGTGTGTGTGTGTGTGTGTGTGTGTGTGTGTGTGTGTGTGTGTGTGTGTGATGAGTGCATGTGTGTGTGTGTATGTGTGTGTGTATGTGTGTGTGTGTGTGTGTGTGTGTGTGTGTGTGTATGAGTGCGTGTCACTGTGTGTGTGTGTGTGTGTGTGTGTGTGTGTGTGTGTGTGTGTGTGTATGTGTGTGTGTGTGTGTGTGTGTGTGTGTGTGTATGAGTGCGCGTAACTGTGTGTGTGTGTGTGTGTGTGTGTGTGCGTGCGTGCGTGCAGGAGTGACGAGAGAGAGAGAGTAAACGAGGGCACACCTTTTCCAGACTGTTAATGACACTCAGCTGTGCCGGCTTCTTGAGAGCTTTGAACTTGAACACCGTCTCTGTAAGCAGGAGAGAGACATTTTTGCAACAAACCCCACCACAGAGCACATCACAAACGTCTCCTTTGAACGCGCCACCGCATCTACGACATAATTATCGTCAAAGGATGCACATTAAACAACTGACAAAGTCTACAAATATAGATCTTCGCTAAACCATCCGGCAGTCTCACTATAATATCATTTCATGGTGTCTTAGTAGCTTAATGACTTTAACAGCCAGTCACAGAGGAGTCCAGACCTTGCAGCAGTCTCTTGAGCTTGGCACAGTCCACGTTGATGTACTGGATGAGCTCGATGTCATGGACGTCCACCGTGTCCTCGGAGCAGACGGTGAGTTCCTGTAACCTGGAAACACGTAGAGCATCAGTCTCCCGACTCCTAGGCCGGATATGGGCATATGGCTGCGGTCAGCTGCAGTCACGTTAATTACATCTGCACATTTCTGAGTGTGGGATGATTGAGCAATCTGGTTGATCCGAGACATTCTGTTAATTTCCCATTTACAGCCAACGCTGTGAATAAATAAAAGTTTGTTTGTTTGGAGAAACATAGATAAAAAACAAACAAACAGGTGATTTGGCAGAATTCAACTACAATTTGCCACAAAGTGAATGAATAATAAATAACAGCAAAACCATCTCTCTCTCTCTCTCTCTCTCTCTCTCTCTCTCTCTCTCTCTCTCTCTCTCTCTCTCTCTCTCATTTCCTTTAATGCAATCCTCAGACAGCAAATTCCACACCTGTCTGTAGCGTAACCGTAGCGATAGCTGCAACTGGAGCCCACCCTTGGGCCCCCCTCCTGCCCACACTAGAAGGGGCCCCAGACCAGGCGTGTGGTCATGTAAGGACATGGTGAGAACAGGCCCGGAACTCTTTCTTTAAAAGCTGCCTCTGCCCGTGCTGTACTGATGCATTCTGGGTGAATGAGCATAGAGGGCTTTAGAAATGAGAGCTTGAGAGTGGGCGGGCGGCCGTTTGCTGGTAGTGGGTAAAGCCCTGTCTGACCCCAAAGTGGACTATTTTAATCAGAGGCCCACGCCTAGGTCAGTCTACTCCCTCTCGACAGGGGCTATGAATTGGGTTAATATGGCGGCACATCGCCTGGAAACACACTCACACACATACACATACACATATGCAGACACACACACACACACACACACACACACAACCAAAACAGTGGCAAAGTGCACAGGCATACACACCCCCCACATTCATGCCTGCATACACAAACACATACATAAGCTCAAATGCATGCACACACAAGCACACACACACAACAAAAACAGACACACACCATTCCTTCTCTCTCTCCCTAGCAAATAATTCATGAGGGCGAGTGGTTAATGGAAGTATCAGATGTGTGCGGCGCGCCAGACCTAGGTCCTCTGCTCACCTTCACACTCACAGGATGGTCCAAAAACACTTGTCCTCTGCCCATTTACACACACACACACACACACACACACACACACACACACACACACACACGATGGTCCAAAAGCACTACTCCCCTTCTCAAATACCCATCAAAAACCATACACGCAGAATTGAACGAACACACACACACACACAGAGTAAGAGAATGAAACACACCAGTGTGTCAGTGTCTGCTGCGCACATCTGCCAGTGCGCCCTCTCTTTAACAGAGGCCCTATTTTCCTGCGGCCTGCTGAGAAGGGAGATTCCCTCTCTCCTGGTCAAGCACAATGTGCTTCTTTATGCATGGACGCAAGAGCCCATCCTCTTCTCCACTCTTTCTTCCCTCACACCCAGGCTTCATCCCTCCATCCTTCTACCCCTCTTCCTCCTCTATCTTCCTTAAGGCCCAGCGCCACTCCTCCACTCCTCTCTCTCTCTCTCTCTCTATCCCTCCCTCTTTCCTCTCCACAGGCCCCGGGGTGTCCTCAAATGTCTTCCTCTTTCGCCACTCATCTATCTACTGCGCCGAACGCTCCTCAACGCTCCAGCACAGGAACGAACGCCAGCATGTCAAGCCAAACGAGATGATTCACTTCCCCATGGCGATAATATAACGGAGGCTCATGGGGGCATGATGAAGGTCATCCACAATGGTGCATGTAAGGTTTTAACATTGTGGATTTAATTAAAAGAAATGACCGGTTTGGAATAAACTCTGGCAAACTGATAGTGAGAACATTAGTAGTACTTTATAAATAGTGTATTACAGTGTATTGTTTCCTTATATATTCCTTATAGAGTGTCGTCATAGCAGACTGGCACCAAACAGAGTGCATGTGGTGCTTTATGGGCATTCATAGCTATTGTGGTGGTAAAATATGTTTATTATGCATTTGGTCAAACATGCCTATTATGTAGCCTGGCACGCCCTCCCAGTGACGTAACACCTTCGGCGTTCCTGTCGCTGGTCTGGCCAGCTGCTGATCTGAACAGATTTCTGAGTTCCACAAAAATATTGAATTCCACCCCCTTGGTCGGGAACAAATCAACTTTGAGCAGCTCCAACGGCTCTCAGTACTGCTAGCACTGTGGTGTGATTGGTTTTGCTTCTGCACAGCATTTTCTAACATCGACCAGTAGCAAACCGAGGCATTGGAGGGAGGCGGGTCAACCATGCGCTTTGAGAAATTACAGCGTTACAGGCTCTTGGTCAGACCAAAGTCTCGCAGAGCTTTGAAGGTCGATGGCAATCAGGCTAATTCATAGCTATTGTGTTGGTAAAATATGCATTTAATGCATTTGGTCAAACATGCTTATTATGTATTATGTTTATTAATACAGTAGTAATGCATGTAGGGTAGGATCATATAAAATATTCTGCACACCAAAATGCATGTGTCTTATGGAGGCTGTGCTGAACAGTGTGTAGAGTAAACAACTGGTGCTAGGTAAGTGTGCTGTGCTGTGCGCCATATATCACTGACTAGTATTAATGAAGCATGTGTACCACGTCCAGCGTTGCAAGTGTTGCTAAGTGTGTGTTACCGTGTGGAGATGCGGCTGAAGACGGCGTTGAAGTTGTTGCAGCTGAGGGAGAAGAGCACGCCGGAGGCGGAGGCGCGGAGCTGAGCGGCGTACTGGTGGCCCTCGCGGTACGTGTGGATGAAGTGGCAGATCTCCGGCAACAGCTGCTTCACCAGCATCGTCTCATCCAGACGCATGCAGTCCTTCGGTTGCTGCAGAGCGGTGACAGAGAGAGGGGGGTAAATAGGTGGGGTGGGGTGAGGGTGTATGTGGTGGGTGTCCAAACTTCATGTTGCATTTCTGTCATTTGTAAACAACTGATTGGGAGTGTGTGGGTGTTTGTGTGTGTGTGTGTGTGAGTGAGAAACTCACGCCTGCCAGACACTTCTCCAGTGTGTCCAGAATGATGAGCTGAGAGAGATACAGGTTCTTCTCCGCTGCTTCCCCAAATATCCGCTAAAACACACACACACACACACACACACATTTAAAACCATTATGCACAGAACACAAAATCCCGTGTTTGATTTCTCAAAGACTATGCTGCAGTGATGCACCATTGACACTCAATCAGTCTCTTTTTTGACAGACCACACTATAATTGAGAAGACGTGGTGTTTTGAATGCCTACCTTTACACTGCACGTTTACTGAACAGTCTTAGTAATAAAAAGTTGATATCATCTTTAGAGCACACAGTACAGCACCAGGTTTCATTGAGCAAAAAAGAGCAATAAAAAGGGCTTGGTAAGTTAACACCCAGGGGTGCCAAAAGGTGTGTGCTTCCTGTTACGGAAACCTAGTTTGCTGACTAATTCGCGTTATTCACCTGGCGGCCATTTTGACGTAATTTAACGTAATTTAATGCTTGAGGTGTACGGAAGTTAAACGAAGTGCCTGCTCTTTTGGGAAACGGTGGAAAGTCTGCCCACGGTATGATTTTTTCCTCTTTGAGGATGTGCATTTCGGCACACAACAGTGAAGCGCCATGACAGCTGGCTGTGTAGCAACGGTGTAGCCGAGTGTACCCCTGAAGTGTACCCCTCAACGTCTTTAGAACGTTCCGGGTGAATAAGGCGAATAATGACTAAGACAGACTGGCAATGAGGACACAAAGGCAGATGGAGGATGAGGGATGACGGATATTGGGCATGAAGTCAGGACTAAATACCTATGCCTTTGTTTTGGAAAGGGAATGAAGCCATAGGACTCCACTATTAAGCTAGGCAGTACTATCAAACACTTTGAGAGTATTGCAATTATACCTGTTTGTATTGTTGTAACAATAGCCAGCTGGCGAAAAGCTGCACAGTAAGTATGTTGGGAAACCTTCCTCTGGATATGGAGTCATGCTAGTGAGTGAAACTAGCGAGCTAGTTTACTAGTTTTCTAGCTCATGTGCTAGCACATGCTGACTCCCGGTCTGTGGTTTGGTGAGTTTGCAGCAGGTTCAGGTGTTGCCCAGGTATTACATGGGCACCATATGAGTGAAACAGATTTGAATTCTATATAGAGGTTTTGAAGAAGTTTAATAAAGTTTGTTTGCCGTCTCTGGTTTGCCAGAAGAATAGTGGAGCTGTAAAATTGAATTAGATTTGATAAAGAGATTAGGTAGCAGGTAATAGTGTGTTATTAACCCATTACCAAGAACCCCCCCACCCCCCTCAGAGGCCCGTTGGAGAGAAGCCTCACCATGTTGTTGACATTCTTGAGTATGTTGGTGAGGCCACTGATGACCAGGGAGAACTTGTACTTGGAGATGTTGATGAGGCACTCCTTATTGTGTTCCGTGCTCACTTTGGTGTGTGTGTTCTGTTGCCCGACTTTGACAGGAAGCTATATGTAGGGAGAAAGGGAGGTGGGGGGGTTTAGAAAAAACAGAGAAGATCAGAGCAGAACACACCGGACAATATATGAACTGCAACAATAATCACGGACACACTGTAAAGTTAACACTTTGTGACAAAGCGACAAGGTTATGATATAACCGTTCTTTGAAAAAGGGTCAGTGCTAAAGTCCAGCCATGTGTGTGTCTGTATGTCAGCTCATGTATCTTCAAAAAGTGGCCTACTGGCCTAAGACGTTCTTCACATTTTTGCACCAGGCAGCATGGGCATCATATCTCAGTACTCCAACCTTAACATCCTGGATAATCTCCCACATCACCCCAGGCCATGTTGGGTTAACACTGAGTGATGGGGAGAGGATCTCTAGTCACCTGACTGCTTTAATAATTAGCAGACTGTGTAAGGGATAATGTATTGTCCGCCGGTCATTATAGAAATATATTTCCCGAGAGGAAGAACCGGAGACCGACGCGCAGCGGAATACATTATCCCGCTTATTATACGTGTCCTTGCCAACAGGACGATATAATATTTTACAGAAACGTCTTTTACATTTAATTTGTTAACGTTTCGTGGCTTCAGCGGAGAAACAAATAGTTCGCAAAGAAACTTCAACTTGAAACATTCTATAGAACGCAGCTGATGTCCTTTCACTTTCATTGTTGATCTCTATGCGCGCATTGATACGGAGACGTGAATCTCAGGCAAAAAACCTGTTGCCATTGACAGCGGTCATTATAGTTTTCCAGCGGTCATTATACAAAAATAACTGACCTGCGAACGTTGAGGAGTCCCATTGAAAGTGAATGGAGCCTCCCTCAACATTCTAGAGACCCGTATAATAAAGATGGTTTAATCCTGCTATATTTCACCTCAGCCATTGTTTAATCTCTGTCACTACTAGTAGTGATCTTGTCTGGACTTTGGTGTCTTTGGCAGGGAATGAGGTTTTGTTGCTCAAGAACCGGAGCAAAGGCGAGGAGAGAATCCTAGAGAACACAGTGCAGCCTACGCGGTTCTGCACAACAAAAATACTGTTTGGCAGCTAGCTATGTGAATGCTGGAACAAAACTGTGAAAGCGTGAAATAAAAACAAACAAAAGGGCCTGAGAGCCGAAAACCATTGGGGCTATAGTGCTCACTGAGGACTAGGGCCTATCCCTCACCCACGCACGACTCAGGTTCATGTTTCTCTTTCTCTTTCTCTCTCTCTCACACACACACACACACACACACACACACACACACACACACACACACACACACACACACACACACACACACACACACACACACACACACACACAAACTGAGGGACCTTTGGAGTGATGCCTCACCCAGGCCTTTGTGATCCATCTGCACACCTGCAATGGATTCTCTATGAGCATTTCAGTACATTGTAATCTTAGACATCTTAGTGTAGTGTAGTGTAGTGTAGTGTAGTGTAGTGTAATAGACTCTTCTCTGCACCAGTGCAGAGAGACCAGCATATTTAGGGACTGAATCATGAGCCAATCCCTCAACCTATACAACAGGCCAAAGGAGAGTCAGAGGATGCCTCCCGCAGCTGGGTAAACAGCCTCCTCCAGGAAGAACATGCATGATGGCCGGCCTACACACACATACACACACACACACACACACACACACACACACACACAGACACACACACACACTCATTCACCTCACTCCGACATGAGAAGGACATTATGTAAATAAAAATCCCCTGACCAGATCTCTCTTCTCTCTCTGTCTCTCTCTCTCTCTCTCACACACACACACACACACACACACACACACACACACACAGTAAAGACTGTTGAAAACCACACACACACACACACACACACACACACACACACACACACACACACATACACACACAGCTAGCCAGTCGACACACAGGGGCACTTTTGTTTCTTGCCACACTCTGAAATTCCTCAGCGGGTCACCCTGCAAGGCCTTGTGTGTGTGTGTGTGTGTGTGTGTGTGTGTGTGTGTGTGTGTGTGTGTGTGTGTGTGTGTGTGTGTGTGTGTGTGTGTGTGTGTGTCGCGTGTGCGCGTGTGCGTGTGTGTATACGCGTGTGTATACGCGTGTGTGTGTGTGTGCGCTTGCTCTGGGAAGCCTGGCGGGGAGACAGGAAGCGTCCACATCCCCTTACCCACCGCCCCAAACACTAGGCTAGAGGACACAACCACCGGCACGCGAGAGGAACAACAACACAGTTACACACAGTGTGTGTGTGTGTGTGTGTGTGTGTGTGTGTGTGTGGGAAAGTGATTCCCACACACTCATACACACACACAGATATTTATGAGGTCTCTTCCAAGAGCCTCTCACTTGACTGGCCTTTGTCTTCCAGGTCAGAGCTTCTAAGAGCAGCGTTGCAGATCATCAACAAGAGGAGGACACCAGACAGGAACCTACAGTACCTTCTAACTGCTCTTTACAAAGATTCTAGAACACTCTGCTCTAGTAGCTCTGTTTACAACTTAACCTGGGAACAGATTTACCCATTTTCTCAGTCTTTTCAGTCTTTTTTGAGATTGAGTTAGCCAAACCTACATGCTCGATGTGGTACGACTGGGAGTACAAACCTAATGATTTGAGTTGTCTGTGTTTTAACGTCATGACAGGCATCTTAGCGACCATAGAACGGACCAGTTTATATCATTTCAGAGAGGGGTAAAGGAGCAGTCAGTATTCCATCATCTTTGATATTATCAAACATGTTTGATTCTGTCTGACTCAGTCTCAATTGTGTCAACACTAATAGCATTGTTTCAAATCTGTCAGCCAAACACACATAAAGACGACTCCTGCCGCGACTGAACACCGCAACTACTGTTGACTACCTTGGATAACCTATGACTGGCCCTGACATTCCATCATATCAATATCGGGCTTGATAATTGGGAGATCTGTTCCCAGATTTACAGGACACGAATGCTAGAAATGACAACATGAATTCTAGGTGGTTCTAGGAAATTATGAAACATGAACTCTTCTACTTTCTACTTTATTGAAATGACTAAATAAAAATAAATGTGAAACATGAATAACCGCAATAAAAGCAAAAAAATTGTTTAAAAGTTATTGTTTTTACAATATATGTCACTTCTACTCATAATCTATCATGTCAATCAGAGAGCTAGGTTACATTTGACATGCACTTGCTCGTAGGGATCTTAACAACCACTCAACACAGAGGCAGCCTGCTGAGCGCAGCTTAAGAGGCAACTTACTAGAGTGTACGCCTTGCCCTCTAAATTCATGCTTCCACACTGATGCCAGGGATGATTTCATTGCCTTTATTGATTGTCTTGTAAGACAAGAGTATGTGTAAAATAATCCTTAATGCTGAGCTCATCGCTGATGCCTGAATAATTAAATCAGAAACAAAGTGTAATAGCCTATGCTTATATTAGTAGGCCTAACAGCAGCAAAAACGTATGTGCTAGTGCTGTTCTGTACCCTAGAATTGCTATGGTGTCAATTACTGTGTTAATTTACAGATTTAAGGAACAGGGTTAGAAACAAGCTCACAACAAACACACAGAATCCTATTTAGTGATTATCTTCAGGTTTAACTGGGTTTAACAAAGACTGATACCTTTAATCTCAATCTCAATCGGAGTTCAGTTTCATTGCTGCCAGTGGATTTTTTCCCATTTTTAACCAAAACAAAACTAGCTAAATAAGCAACCAACTCCTGCATAAGTCAGGTAATCCATTGCAGGCCAAACTCTCGAAATGCTCCATATAGGCTAACCTAAGCAGACATGAGCCTGAAATCTCTGTGATGGGGAGGCAACAAGCTTCCACGCTAGCTTCTGACTCATACTAGCATTAGCACCATGTCTCCTGGTGCTTCCGGGCTATGGAGGACACCCACTTAATTACATTAGAAGGATAAATCAGTAGGTCTGGTGTGAATATGAAGAATAAGACTCAAAAGGGATAAGAATCATTATTCTATAGTAAAAAAAACACTGTAGCTATGGCCTCCACAGCAAATAGGCTACTGTGCTAACACTGCTGAGGACCATGATCATCTTCATGTGACAAACATTCTGAACTTAACATTCTAGAAGCTTTTAGAGTGACATAAGGATTCTGTGTGGTCTGTAACTAGCTTGGCTTCTCTGAAAATGTGTTGATATCATCCAGGCCTTCTTGTAGACAGCTTAAATCAAACAGTAGAAAATAAAACATAAAACTTTACAATGAATGGACGCAACAACAACCTACTTGCGCAGCCCTAAACTTGTCTCCATTTTCCTATGACCGGTTATGTTTAAATAACACACAGCCTTGGTCCTTCAACCAGTTTGAATGCAATTTAACATCTGTCAATGTCATGTCAATGTACCATGCCATTTTCAAGATGATTCAATTTCATGCGAACTAGGCTAACAGAGCCAAGTTGTGAACAGAGCACCTGGGTTTACAGTTAAACACAAGACACTAGTATTCCCTCTATAAACTTTATACAATAACAAGACACACAGCAAACTACACTGACTCAAAACACTAGCCCCCAGCGATTAGTAGACAGGGTGGAGACAGGCCCAAGAGCAATGATTTTGGATATTTCTTCAGGCTAGAAAGAGATAGGACACTACTTTGGCTGATTTCATGAATGGTAAAACATGGATATTCTGCAACAGCTGCTCAGTCTTGGAAACAGTGATGTTTTAACTTGCAACGTGACCAATTCTTCAGCTTCCATATTGTCCTTCCAGGAGAATTCATTCTCTTTCCAAGTTTCCAGACTGGCCTCAACAGCTGGGCAGGCTGGGATAAGGGATTTAGTCACTGATTATACCAAAGTCCAGTTGAAATTTATTCTCAGAGTAGGCCTATATCATAGTGGTCAAGCTAGATCAGTGGTTCTCAAAGTGTGGTCCCCGAGCAAGAAAAAAATATATATGAATGTAGTCTGTGTATCTCACTAACATTATTTGAAGGCTAAAGAGGAGTTGTTCACAAAATGCTGGGAAGCAGGCCTGGAGTTTAAATAAAAAAACATCGGGATCTCTGAATTTGTAGTGCCTAAATGTCTATTTAGAAAAACCTATGTAAACCCGCTGATTTATTTGAAAGGCAAAAAATAGCAGCATGTGACTGGGAGGAGGCGCGAGGGCAGGTGGTCCCTGAAAACATTTTTTTTTTTGGGGGGGGGGGGGGTAAAGTGGTCCTGAAAAAGTTACACTGAGCTAGATTAACAAAAAACAATTAACTTTCAAGGAGGTTGAAAACCAGTGTTTTTGTTAGTTATTGGTGTTTTTTTTTTTTTTTTTTTTTTACAATTATACGAACTTTGCCCTCACAAACAACAAGCCAATGCAGCACTTGGGGAAAAAACTGCCTTGCACATAATGTAAATCAAAGATGCTGGTAAAAGTAGCGTAAATGGGGACCGCAACAAGTTATCGTTGCCGTTCAAGAAGACGGAAGCAGATGTCACCCGGCCTATGGCACACTCTCAGAGGATCATTTACACAGGTGAGCCAATTGCTCCCTGTAAATTGACAGCATGTTATTCATGTAGGGTAATAATGAACGACCCAACACTTTCCTTGCCAAAAGTAACGTTACAAAATTCAAATAGTGAATTTACGAGTCTGATGTAGGTTTTCCCGTAGGCTACTGTTAGCTGACAACCTGAATGCGCGCTATGAACTGACAGCTAAGTTACCGTCTGAACGCAGCCATGCAAGTCCGAATCAGAAAGACATAACGTTAACGAAATATCCCCAGATGCTGTTGAATCATTCACTTGAGCACCTGGGCGATTGAGAGGCTGGGTAGCTAGCGTTGGCACGCCAGTTAGCCGAGCATCTGAGGTGGGTTGAGGCTGTTTCAATAGCCGAATACAAGAATGCCTCTATGCCTTTGTATTCAAGTTCCTTTTTGACATCTTCAATCTAACGTTAACCAAGCCAGCATTTTCTGTAGTATCTTTCCTGCAAAAACGAAGTTGAAGTAATCTGTTTGGTACGTAATACATGCTGCATTTCGGAATACCTATAGCTCTTGTCCCTTAGGCAGAACTAACGTTAGCAGCCCCTCTTGTTTTGCCTGATGCAGTCCTGTACAGGAGTGGTGGTGGGCAAACGAGCTATCAAATCGCAATCCGCAATCCTAGCATATCGAAACGTTAGATGCCTTTAACTAGCAAGCTCCACGGGTGTCAGATATTCAGCAACATGCAAAGTGTTATATACCGAATGAACAATAAAGGCATTATGTCATTTACAAACGATCTTACCTGATCGTCAAATCTATTAATTACGGCCTGGACCCATTCTACTGGTTTGTGCGCAGCCATCGCGGGCCAAGACGCTGCCGCGACAGGCTTCTTGTAATCCCCCGACGAATTATGTTTTTCTTCTCAACTGCGAATATTAAATCCTTTATGACTGATGAAAGCACTGAGAGGTGGGGGTGGTTTGTTATTCTCTCGTTTCTGAATCAGAAACACCACCACGCCGCCATGACAGTGCCGGAAGTTTAAATCCTTCTTTCCAGGCAGCGACACACCAGTGAAGCTGTTGTGATGGACAACTACTGCGCCTGCGTTGCCTCGAAACTGGCGTAGCCTATGCAGAAGGCAAGAGAATGAAGACCTGTGTAGAGTGTGTGTGTGTGTGTGTGTGTGTGTGTGTGTGTGTGTGTGTGTGTGTGTGTTTTTCATTCATGTTACTTTGTCCCGTGTTGGTTAAATTAACTCTCAATACTCAATCTGCTTACAAGAGCCATAATCCGGATCAGTGTAATTCAGGCAGGTTTTGAAGACAAGTTTGTGACAGCTAATTCATGTCGTTGAACAAGAGGGGCCACAAGTGTCTATGGAATTGTGTTCCAGGTTCATTTCTCTCCTGTCCCATCTGGGTTACATAGGAAAGCAATTCAGGGAAATATCCTCTTAGCTTTGTGCTCATTCACAGGGTAAAATAGGCCATATAAAAATACCCTTGTCAATTAGTCCGGTTATGAGATCATTTCCTCACCACATGCCACAATCCAATTCAGACGTACATTACGCTTGTATAGAAAAGAAAGAAAGAAAGAATGAATTATTTGTTGGTTCCCAATGAGTAGCCTAACAAACTTAGTAGGCTATGTTCATTTTCACATGACTGAACTCACAAGGACTATGGTTAAATTCATGGTAAGACATGATTACTTGTTACTAATATGGCAGAAGCCGTAGGCTAATCACTTGCAGTTTCCAAAATGGCATGCTGCTATGCCATTGATGCTATGCTATTGAGTTACCAGGGCCCCAAGTGGTGTGAGGGCCCTTGAGGAGTCTGGAATTGTATTTCAGGCAGTGAGGGGGGCCCATGGTCCTTGCTTGTCCATAGGCCCATAATTTGGTGCTACGCCACTGCACTTGTCAATGGGCCTGAAACTATCAGTCACCCAACGACTAGCCCAGTGTTCACAAATTCTCAGGAATGATTGTAGGATTCCTATATACTGTACATTCAATTCCATCGGATGAGAAAAATGCTTTTGTTTTTTTCATTGTACTCTTCTCTCTCGCTCTCTCTGAAAATACAATTTCACTTATATAACATATGTTTTATGAAAGTATTTCTGACATGTGAGTGACAAATAAACCCTTAAATCTTGAAATGCAGCCTTTCACAGAAGCAGATGGTGCTGACCCAGTTCTGCACTGTGCACTTCAAAGATATAAGAATTCCTGGAGTTATACATGTCACAAACTTATACAACTGAATTGTATAAAACATTTGAAATAGAATTAGTTACTCAACTTCTTTCTGTGCAATGGCGTCCTGTAGGATCACCAGCTATTTATACAGAATTGTTAGCTAAAGATTTATTAATACGTAAACAAGATATCAAAAATATTTAATAATAAATATTTGATGTGTGACGTCCATTTTATGTAGTGTAATTGAAATAGTTGTGCATGTAGAATTCGGACGGCCTCTCTGTTTAAGCCCCATGGCTACGATAAATGAAAAGCAGTTTGAACATTCTTCATTGTCAGAATGCAACATACATTTTACAACGAACAGAGGAAGCGCTGAAAGGAATGATGTTGAAGTCAAACATTTGCCATTTCTGGAAAGGCCCACTACATAATACTTGTACTGTATACTGATCGCTGCAGAAAGCAGAGCAGTGATTGATTAATTAATGAGATACTGGTTATGTGCTTAGTAGACCTCCTCTGTTGCTTGCGTACAGTATCATGCTGCATAGGCCTACTGGGGAGTAGTGTGTGGGGCTCAATAAACTTAACTGAGCCAGTCAAGTGGTGCATCTGTATCTAATTAGTTAATTAATTGGGGGAGGCAGTAGTGTGCGCTGCACTGTTTACAAGGGCACATGCAGTATTTACAATAGCAGAGCATTTTGGGAAACAGCAAGTGTGTTTCAGCGCGTAATATACAGTACGTCATAACCAAAATGTAGTGATTGGTTGAAGCAGAAAGTATCTGCCCACTGGGAAGCAAAATTTCCAATGAATAGGTTTTAAACACTTTGCACAAAGTGAAACAATGTGTAAGTGTTTGATGCATCAGGTTAAATTCTCATTTTCAGTTTCTTTGTTCTATGCCCCATTCAATAATATTATTGCAGTTTTTTTTTATTATTATTATTATTACAGGCAGCACTTGGTGACCTGAAACAACCAGGCAGATTGAATCACGCTAAAGTTCTGCTTTAGTGAGATTATTCTAAACATCCTGCATTCACATACACTTGACTGAATTGTTGGCCTATCTACTAGCATGTTCCAATAAGCATACATTGCCCCCTAGAGGCCATTCACATTGACCAGCCAGATAACCTTATGTAATGGTGTTGATTGTCTTATCAGGCAGTATGTATCACTTTGGCACTTAGCTGGTCAATATGCCTTGGCAACAGGCTACAGTATGGTATGTTTGTGAATATAAACATTAGATTTACATGATAATTACGTACTACAAATTTATTCATATCAACAATCTCAGTCTCTTATTTTCTCACATTTAAAGAAGCACAAGTTTGGAACTTCCAATGTAAAAGAGATACACTATGCTATGTACTTTATCTCTTTTTAAAGGGGTCATATTAGGGAAAATAATTTGATAAAAAGCCTCAATTGTTAAAATAGCCAATTTATACCAGCTGTTCAGAATTTTCCTAACTACGTATGTCACAGGGTAAGGTGGGTGGGGTCCCACAACATTGGCAGCCACTAATGCAGCTGAGGGCAATGAGAATGGACAATTGTGAAAATAAAGAGAGACAAGTTGGCAGCCACTTTGCAGCTGAGAACAATGAAAATGATCAATTGACTAATTAGGGGTGGCATGTCATAGGCTACAGGGGAAATCCTCAATGTGTTGGCTGCAGGAGGCTATTCAGAACGGCCGTAACGGTGCATAGCGTTGAACCCAACGCAAACGACGTTGGGCTGAACATACTGTTGTGTCACGTCAGTGCAGCAACAATGGAAGCCTGGAGGGCCATTCTGCACGTGGTGGCAGGCAAGGAAATAGCTGAACTTAACAACAACCTCAGTAGTTTAAATGCATCATTGTTAGGAATACTACAAAATGATAATATTACCACTGCTTTTGCTGTCACCAGAGGACAATTCAACACAACATGAATTTGTGTTATATTTAGCAGTAGCGCTTTAAATCTCAGAGCTTCCGATACACCTAGATGCTCATTGGTGAACACCTCTGACACACCCATCAAACGAGAGTGAACTACCTCAGAAGCATGTTGCGCACCGGTGTGCAGCGTAACGAGCAAACTTATCATTCAATTAGGCTAACGCAACGCACCAGTGCGTAACAATGTGCTGTTGAATGAACCCCAGGTGTTACCTGGGGCGAATTCAACAGTTGTAACGTTTTGTAACGTAACGTAACAGTTCCCATTCATCCCTATGGGTGACGTAGTAAACGTTTTGTAACGTTACGTCGTCTTGAAAATGCCACTGGTGCTTACCTCACTCATGTCAGATGATGGTCACCGATAGAGTTATTTCAGGAGCCAGAAATCCTTGAATCTAACTGGACAAACGGCTTGTCCATCAATGTAATTGACGTACACTTCAGCCAATCACATCAAAACCAACCGATGACGCTGGTTACGTTTGTTGGATTGGTTGGATTCAAAACAGTTGCTTCTTCGCTATGTCACACCCTCTACAGCAGCCCTGATTGGTTCGGTTACAAAATATTGGGCTTGAAATCGCTCTGAAGGGCTTCAACATCAGGAGGCTATTCAGAACGGCCGTAACGGTGCATAACGTTGAACCCAACGCAAACAACGTCGGGCTGAACATACTGTTGTGTCACGTCAGTGCAGCAACAATGGAAGCCTGGAGGGCCATTCTGCTCTTGGTGTCAAACAAGGAAATAGCTGAACTATACAACAACCTCAGTAGTTTAAATGCATCATTGTTAGGAATACTACAGAATTATAATATTACCACTGCTTTTGCTGTCACCAGAGGACTAGCCAACACAACATGAATTTGTGTTATATTTAGCACTAGCGCTTTAAATCTCAGAGCTTCCAATACACCTACGTGCTGATTGGTGAACACCTCTGACACACCCATCAAACGAGAGTGAACTACCTCAGAAGCATGTTGCGCACCGGTGTGCAGCGTAACGAGCAAACTTATCATTCAATTAGGCTAACGCAACGCACCAGTGCGTAACAATGTGCTGTTGAATGAACCCCTGATCGATGCGTGGAAGTGCCTTACGAAAGTTACGTGGCGCATTATCTGATGTGAGTGAGGTAAACCTGGTGCACGCCCCCATGAGAAACAGCCTGTTCTGAACATTAGGGCTAAAGAAGTTAGCTTGAAAAAAAGCATAATATGACCCCTTTAAAATAATGCCACTAATAAACACCACTACTCTAGGGTGAAATGACATTTCACCTCACAGTATACATTGCATGGTTGAAATGACAAAAGAAAAAAAAAAAACACTTGTCTTGACTTATATCACCAGATTGTTTACACACACAAAAAAACACAAAATGTTTTGAAGATGTTGCAGTTCAGCACATACATCAAACTTGCACAGAGGACAGGTTCACATCCCCGGTGACTTCCACAATATCTGTCTGTTCGTGGCTGAAGTGACGGTGGTTATAGGTGAACATCTGCACACTGTTGACAAGGATCCTGTAGCACTGAGTGTCACACACAAAAGTCACCTGTAATGAAGACAGACCTATTATTCATCTAACTGACCACCATATTATTCTCAGTCATAACACATTGTTCTTCATAGTTCAATTGCAACTTTTTTCCACAATATTATAACATTATAATTACTTTCATTCACTTTAGTTTCATTCAAATTCTGAGTTCAATAAATGATCGCATATAGAGAAAAGCTGATTAGCATTCCTAAAGCCCAACATGGTATGACATGCCCCTTTCCTTGAATTTTACTTAAATTGCAGCCTAATTCATTGGCAATTCATTTAATAAAACAAAGCTTAATAATTAACCGTGGCCGTCTTAATGATAACTATTTCATGTTCATTTCATTCTACATGAAAATGTCCAGTGAAGAGGTTACCGTGAATGGCTGTCCGCAGTGGAAAGGCATGCCACCTGACCTCTCCTCTGACCCCCACTTATTGTTGAGGTGACTGTTGCGCACCACTGTGTTTTCCTTGCACCGGGGGTTGAAGTGAAGAGCTATGCCCGAGTTGAACCGCAGGTTGATGCAGAACCTTGAATTGAGAGATTGAGTTTCATTACACTTCCCGTGTTTACAGACCATAATATGCCAATAAACTATGATGCATGCAAACTAGGACATGCAAACACAATGCTTGGCAGTGTTTTACTGTACAGTCTCTTTAATACTGTTTCTCCTTCTTTCTTTTCATGCTTTAGATTACTGTGTCATACAGCAATCTGTGGTTTGTGTTGTTGAAGGTGTAAAATGATATGCATGAAATGACATGCAAAAGTGTTAATCACAAAAAAAGAGAATGCAGTTCATTCGTGAAAAGTGAAAACTAGAAGAGTGCACACCTGTCAGCTTGTTGGTTTGGAGTGCCTTGGATGGTGATGTTCTTACCAGGATACATCCCCCCTTGAATGACAGCCTTATATGGAACAGTCTGAATAAAATTTGTAAATGATTACTGCAATAGATGTTTCCCCCTTTCATAAGAATGCATGGTACAAATCCCCAACCACCACCACACACAAACACATAAAAAACATGGTTTTACATGGCACTACAAAAAATACAGGGGTGGTTTCTGATTTGGTTCAAATGAGCCATTGCCCATGGTGGAGCGCACTTGACATACATATAATAGAGCAACTAATACCATAAGCTAAAATCACAACAGCAGTTGCTTCAAAACAAAGCACATTTTATTCAGGTCAAAGGCATGAGGTGCTCAGTTTAGCAAAAATAGAAAAGTCATGCAAGTCATGCTGTGTCATCATGCAAGTATTCTGTATTACAGAGGTCTTCAACAGGGGGGTCGCGACCCCTAGGGGGTCCGCAGAGGTACTACAGGGGGTCTTCCGAATTATTATATCTGAACTGAAGTATTTTCTTGTTATATATTCCACCCACTCAATGAGCTTAATCCTTTGCCCCACTACAATTAAAATTTGTCACTTTATGATTGATCACCGTGCATTATCGTTTTTAGCCTTTGGATTAGGCGTACAGTGATAAGGATCCCTTTCCCCCACTAAATGTTATTTTAATGAAGAAATCTGGCGTCAATCCATAGCCCTGGCCCTGTTGTTCAAGGTCACTGAATGTTGTGTCAACACAATGTTATTACACTAACACTACAAACGGGGCACAGAAAGCCACTTTTAGTTTAATTCTTCCATCCTCCATTCTGGTAATGTTAGGTGCTAGACTGGTGTGTTATTGCAATTGCTCTGTTGCATTACATTTTCTTACTCATATTTGAAAAGACGGCCCTCTGTGACCTCAGACAACAGGGCTAATGGAAAGGATAACATTGGATAACTTCTTTAATTCACAGTTAGAACTGTTTTGCTGTGATGGTATTTTACTGGTCCAGTAACAATAACTGCTGAGTCTTGTGAATGACTAATAGGACATTTACATTTACATTTATGCATTTAGTAGACGCTTTTATCCAAAGCGACTTACAAAAGAGGGATAACAATCAAACTGCAACACGATACAAGTAAATGCCTACTAGGAGTGCCATTTGCCAATAGGAGAGCAAGTGCAAGAGCTTAGAAGTGCTTGGTCAGAGTATTCCAGGTAATTTAAGGAACTAGTCACTAGGAGTGAGTTACTACATTAAAAGTGTTTGTACTGGTAGCAGAAATTAAGAATTAGTGAGAGATTATTTTTGAATATGACTCTTACATATGACTGAGGAGGACTGTAAGGTGGAGGAGCCTGTCAATACACAAAAATGTTGACATTAATATTCACTTACGGAAAATTACACTCCTTTACAGCTTTTGTGCAAAAAACATCTAGTATTTCAGTAGCTTTTAAGACAACATACCATAAAACATGCTGCCTGGGCAGTAGCAACAGCGCTAGCATCCTTGTAGAAGCGTGGTTTATTCCTTCCTCTGTGACTCTGCCGCTAACAAAATGAATTAAGGAATTTGTTAACTCTGTATTCTTCACAGACACTCAAAATGCCTTAGCATTTACGAGTAACAAATAGGAATGGTGGCAAACTCACAGGCTTTGAGTGACTTTGAGTGACTTGGAAGCTTGAAAACTGAGCAGAAGTAGGGCTCTGAAATGTAAAACTTTGAAGAGGAGGAGGACCCTGTCCCTGAAGAGGACGGGGAAAGCACAGGCCTGAATTACTTTGGATGCTCAAAAGCTAGTATTAATTATTATCTGACTAAACATTATGTAAACATTAACACAACATTGTCATCATTGTTATCCATTATAATAGTGAAATCATTGTTTGCATTCCCTGTCAATTAATTATCCTTGGGTCATCAGTGTTCCTACAGTTCCTCAATAAACATGCTTACTACAGGATTCTGGAAAGTAATTGATTGTATCTCCACTCCTCCATTGACAGAAATGTTGTCCACCCTGGTGGCTGAAATGCGGTGCTTGTATTCCATGAAATGGGACCCATTCACAATAATCTGGGTGAAGTGAAGAAATCAGAGGTGAAATCAATTATTAAGTATTATTAGTGCTGGAAAATTAACTGATTAATCACGTGATTAATCCAAAAAATTAACTCGGATTAAAAAAATTAACTCAGATTAATCCTGATGGATATGGTTCCACTTTCATGGCATGTATTATGTTAAATTTCAGATAGAAAATGGAACGGTTATCAAGTCAAACTATACAAAGATAATGGCCTAGCTCCTGACTGTCCAACAACATGTTTGGGAATCCTTCAGGGTAGGGGACAGGTGTGAATTGCCCCATTTGAGACAAACAAAGCCAACTATTCAGTATCAGGGCCGCAAAATAAGGATCCAATATACCCTAGCATCCAAATTCTTACTGAGGAAATGAGTTGCGATTAAAAGTGATTAATCACGATTAATCTTTGAAAGAATTTGTGATTAATCAGATTAATTTTTTAATCGTTTGACAGCACTAAGTATTATGCATTCTGCACAGTACAGTAAGCTACAACATAGCATTGTAAAGAGGAAAGATGACATTCTCACAGAGTAAGAGTCCCGATTGACCAAGAATACCAAGGTGAAGTTGTCCCCAAGAGAGATTGGTGAAGGATTTTTGTGCTCCTCCGTACCCCATTTTGAGCCTTGCAGGGTATTGCACACAACATAGCTAGATCTGCCATACCGTGGATTGAAATGAAGGGCTCGATCTGTGCCACAGCAAAAATCCACCTGAAATCTTCGACATGGAATAAAACAAGATTATAGACTATCAGTATAAAACGTATCTGCCCAGCTATAATAGGCAAGCCAGCTGGTCATGTTCACATTAGGCTATTTACTATCAATAGGCCCACACCTATGTAAACAAAAGTTGATCTTTATAACAAGACAGTCTGATACACCCTTTTCCTTTCCCAACCAAATCCACAATCAAGCATCAACCACACATATCTGAGTTTTCTCTCCTTAATGGGAGAATTTCTGAATTTGACTAAGTCTGCATTTGAAATTTTACCATTACATATGGTAAAGTGTCTTCTCAGTGTTCATCTACAAAATGTTGTTGTGGTCAGGTGAAGAACTCAGATGTACACAATTGATGCATCAGCCAACAAGGTCTCAGCGCTAATTGACTAACGTTACCATTACAAAGCAAGGTGTGCTGCCGCTCTATGAGTAAGTCTGGCTTACGCATGACAACATGGGGAAAAACAAAATGTATGGACTTCATACATTTGCCTAAATGAAAGCGCTTCCATAGAGAATGAGAGGAAACTAAATCAGGTGAGATCCAAATATTTATTTTTCTGTATTCCTACCTTTCGGCACCTGGTAGCACTCTTCCAGTGACAGTAATGGTCTTTCCCTCATGAAGACCACCCTTGATAGTACCAGTGAATGGCAGCACCTAGGAAGAATCAATGGTGTCATTTGTCGTCTCCAAAAAACACCCTGCAGGCCTACTACTACTCTTATACTGATAGGCCTAGGCTTATCAGTGCCTACATGTAAAATAGCACAGTATTAGTATGGGATTCAATTAACTTTCAGTCAGGTACAGCAACTGTAGTCCATTGATTCACAAGGTACTGTGCTGTGTGGTTATGGTGCATTCGAGGAAGCTGGGAGATGGGACTTATGCCACTTGAAGCCTACGAGGTCCAACCTCAAAGCGTTCCAGGCAAACAAAGTGGCTAACGATTGTAATAGGCTATTATTTGCCTAGAGGCGGTTCCACTATCAGCAATGTGTGCGTCATCATTTTGTTTACAATTTCATGCCTACCCTAAACTTCATTGACAGATAATACAGCAACATATGATTGTCCTTGTAGAACATATTACATTATATTACACTATTTAGTACAACTAAATGCCGATAAATACAGTCTGTGGTCTTTCAGTTTATGTAAGAAGTTTCTGTCTGTGGGCGCCGCCATTGTTATGTGATGTCATTCTACTGCATCACGGTGAAGTCGGGGTACATCGAAGTACTCCCACTTCGCAACTAGAATCTCCCACTTCAAGTGGCGTTCCAGTGCACTTTTCGTAGTAGGAGGTCTGAAATCTCCTACCTCCCAGCTACCTGGAATGCACCATTAGTATATCCCTCTTCTGCTCCTTGCATACTGGGGAGCAGTGTATAGATACAGACGGCAAGTACGGTTAACGCCCCCAAAATGCGAGGGTGGAGTCAGCGTGGGGGATAACAGAGGCCAATTTAACATTATGGTAGAGAAAGTTGCTAAACAATACAAGATCTCTTATTAAAATTGAACAAAGTCCATATTAGATGTTTTGTCTAATCATGACCTGTTTGCCTGCTTGTGTTTAGACTAAAATAATTTTTCTATCATTTGTTTATTGCAGTTACACTAACAGAAATGTCATGAGCTGTCTCTGCTCCTGTCAAAAGTAAAGCAACTTTCAGGCTCCTTGTAGATGGTGCTCAGTGTAACTTCTAGCTTAGCATGCCATTGACTTCTTCACTAATTTTGGGTTTGTTTCCCCCCATGGGGGACACAGTGAGGTAGCTGATTTGAGCTCTCTGCAGAAAGCAGTGTGTGTGATATGCAGTACATGACAAACAGTCCATTGATGACATAGCCATAGGCCCTTCTGCTGCTTGCATAGCCTACTATGATGATGCAAACGCTTACAGGGGAGAAGTATGGAGCTCAATAAACCTAGACCTAGCCTGGGAGTATTCAAGCAGTTAATTTAAAAATGGGGAACTTGCAGTAGGCTATGTATGTTGCATAGCAATGTGCCATTTTGGAAAACTAGCCTAGAATGATCACTTCAAAGTAAATCTTTACCTTTCAAACGCAATCAGCATCACAAAAGGCACCATATGCTGCCATCACATTAAAGTCAACTTTAACTTCTCAACATAAGGTGCAGTGGTAATATATGCTATACAAAATGTATGTGAATCGAATTATAACACTTGAATTTTAATCATGCATTGGTTCGAAAGGTATACTTACAGGATTGTAGTAAGGTTGCTGATGCATTCTTCAGAAATCAGTCAACAAAGTTCGCTTTTAATTTCAGCACGGGGCTAAACGCATGCAAGCTGCTCAATGTAGTAGGCTAGACTGTAGAAGATCGTAGTTTAACTGAGAAAGAGGAAACATCTCATAAGTTTCGGTTTCCTACGGTTTCTAGGCTACTCCTTGATCCCGATTGGAAAATAGCCACATCACTCCCAATTAAGGGCATATCCTGGTATTACGAAATAGCGCAGTAGCCTATGACATGGAGACAACCGCAGTCCATGATGCTGTTTCGATTTTTCAGATGTGTCTCTGGGTTTACGGATGTCAAAGAGTCAGAGAGGTGATTGACAGAGTGATAGGGTAGGCTATATTTTAGCATGATACATGGGCCTATGATAGAATATGATAAAGTATAGCCTAGGCGTACTTAAATAGGCCTATTAACTTGTCAACATCCAAATAATCTGAACTGAGTGTTATCATAACATTGAAATATGATTATAATAATCAATAAAATTGCCAATTACCAAGTAAAAAACCTATCATGTCAAAATAATCCTATGTGAAGAGATTTTATTATAGCCTAAACGCATATTTAAATTAATCTCAAATGTAGGCTCAGGGCCTAGTTTTGCATCTAAACTCTTCACATACAGTAGGCCTATGATACAACAAATTTCCATTGTACACCAAAAGAACTGGTACACAGTAGGAACAGCAAGTCATTCATCATCCATCAGTTTGTCCCATACTGTATACTTGTCTTTGGAATTATATTGTCCGCAGTATATAATTATTTGTCTTTTACACTGCATTTTAAATATTTAGTCTCATATAATCTTTAGCCTATGTGTTATCTATAGTTTACTGTAAATTGTGCCTATTTTTCTGTATTCATGGCCAAAGAGACAACTGTCAGAGCCAAAAGAATGTCAACACAAGAGGCTGTAAGAGAAAAGGGAATAGGGGAACAGACTGTAAATTAAGAAAATGTCAATATCAGTCTTCAGAGGTAGTTCTAATGAAATTCAAGACATTGGAGCTTTATAGTGTAGAAATCCAGATGTTGGCTACACGTAATTAATATAAACAACACACGTTTTCCCTTTACCAATGTTTTTCATCTTTTTTTTTCATCTTATTTTTTTCATCTTATTTCATTATATTTTTATATTAAGTTAACATACTTTTTGTGTTGTGTATGTTACACTAAATACTATTTTTTACTCTTCTGTCTATCTTAAAGGAGAAATCCAGTGTGATGAAGACTGAAAGTATATTGCCACATCATGAAAAGTTTGAACATTTGCCAGGGAGAATAATTTGCTGGCGGTCTGGTCATTAGGCTCAATGGGGTGAGATGTGTAGGATTGTGAAGGCACAGTTTTGGATGCTCAACAATGTTGCAACTTTTCTGGAACAGTGGGTGCACACTGTGAAGCTCACCATAAAGGTCCATTCACCGGCTTTACTCTCTACTTCTCCTTCTTTCTCTCTCTCTCTCTCTCTCTCTCTCTCTATCTCTCAATTCATGAAAGCTTTATTGGCATGAACGTTTCAATAACATCTCTCTCTCTCTCTCTCTCGATCTCTCTCTCTCTGAGAAAGTGTGTCAATTCTGGGCCCACAAAAAGAAAGAAAGAAAAAAAAAAATCTAAGCCAATGACCCTTTACATTTGTAATACAGGTGTGGATATAGTATTTTTGAGAATTTATGATATTGCAATTTCTATATGGAAAACAAGCAACTTTATATTTTATTGAAAAATGAAATGAAGTGGCTTAGTACAGTCAGTGGTTTGTGTGGTAAGCTGAAAATGATTTTCAGTGCAAGTGCAAACGCCACTGAATGAAAAGAACCACGAAATGAAAAGACAACAACCTGCACTTCAGAAAGAAGTAGCTTAAATGCTTAATCTGTCTTTTGGTCAAACATGACAAGCTGTTAATAGCATGAGTTTCCCTGCAGTACCACAGGGGTGCACAGGTGGCGCTAAATGGCTTCAGCATGCCTACCACTCCACTAGCCCCTCTTTCACTGATTCATGTTCCTCACAGAAAATAAGACAAGGTCAATGAATTTTAGTTTGGAAAAAATCATTATTTGCATAATTTTTCTCAAACTAAAAATAGAAAACAGGTCCCACAGACCCAAAGACCTTATGAGGGTTGTTTCATCCTGTCAAATTACTATCACCATCTTCAGGTACAGGCAACATTCATGTGTGTACTTTTAATTTTCTCCGCTCTTCTTCTTTTCCCATGTCCACAGTACTGATCAAATGGTTTTTTTTTTTTTTTTTTTGCTTCTTAGTTTTTTCTTTTCTTAGTCATGCATATTTTTCATGTAGGCCTACATTATACAGCTAAAATAGAAAATGCTCAAATTTATTTTCATGAATATTAAAAATATCCATTTACTGAATTTATTAAATACTGAATGTAGGCCTATCCTATACACCAGAAAGTCCATCACCAGCATGATGGTCTAACTGTCAGAAAAGAACTCAAACAAGGAGACTTAAATATTTTCCATCACTGCCTCTTGAAAAGCTGTGTTCTGTGATCACGAAGGCTGGTGAAATGATGATAGATGCCTGTTGAAAGCCATAATTTGACTGAACGCTGAATCTGTTTGCTGTTCAGAGAGGCTTGCTAGCCTGTAAAAACAAAATAAAAAAACTCAGTAGAAGTATCATGCCCATGGCAGAACTGCCAATTTTAGGCCTATTCTGTATTGCTTGATTGCCATTAAAAAACTGTAACAGAGAGGTCTCTGCTATAATTAGCCTGGTTTTCACATTGGGTGGTATTCTCTCGCAGGTGCTTAAGTCCAAAAAAGTGCTTAGTGCAGGCAGGAAATTAATGGAGCTAAGTGACTTAAACAACTGGGAGACTATACCAGCCATACTGATCTGCAATGCATAGTACAACACCTTTCACTATCACAGAGAGATGTTTACTAAGTAGGTAAAAAACACCAAAAAGTCTTGTGAATTGCCAGTATTACGTCGCGTTGTGGCCGGCGTCGGCGTTTTTAACGCGGCGCTCAAAGTTCAACATGCTTGAACTTCGACCCTTTGACGCTGACCTTTCAGCGTTGAAGTAGTGTTTTTAGCATAAATAAACTAGCAGGCTATCTCATCTATGTTACAGCTCTCCTAGCCTCTGGTATATGCAGAAATGCAGAATTAACATTTTGGATCAAGCGTCGCGTTAAGGACGAGCTGAGCTTTTCAACGGTGGTCATGTGAAGGCCCCTTATCGCGCCATATCCACTCTACATCATGGCTATCTCCCTGGCTAATTTCACTGCCTTCTTTGAAGGGGAAGGCAAACTCATAAGTAGAGAACCATTTCAAGTCGGGCCATGTCCTGAGTTACAGCTACGCCAGTGAGGAGATGGTCGGCGTTGTTCGCTCCAGCAGACGGGAGCAGCATTACAGGGCTTCTGTGAGTATGCTTTTGGTGGCCAACATGTAATTGCTAAGTGCGTAGTGAACATACAGATATGATAAACACTATCTGTTATCCATTTCTTACGGTAATCCGTGTTCCAATTATGCATTCTACTTATAGTTATTTTCGGCTAACCAGGCAAGTCACCTGTATTATCTAAATGACTTTGGTAGCCAACTGCTAATTGCCTTAGCTAAGCTAGGTGCTAACTGCCTACGTGCTCTAGTGAAGCTGGAGATATGCTAAATGCTACCATCTATTCTTTACATGCTCAATGGAATGCACTGATCTAGCAATCCCCAACTCCTGCACTTGCTCTCCTCTTAGCAAATGGCGTTCCTATTTGGTATTTACTTGTATTGTGTTATCCCTCTTCTTTAAGCTGCTTTGGATAAAAGTTAAATAAATAAGTAAAGAAATAAATGTAGATGTAAATGTAATTTGCAACAGTCGTGTTTTTCATTGTCAATCAGCCATATAAGTTATTGTGTATACAGTGTGACGAAATGCCTTTCCACCATGGATCAAGATCTAGGACATTTTAAACTAACTCCACAATTAAATACAATTCATGATATGGCTACACATGTAGTGCATGCATGATGACTTAATTACAAAGTGTAATGACTACTCAAGGTTCAATTTAGAGCAGACAACATAAGAGTAGTAGTATAGTAGTAGTGTAATACAACAGTGACTGTAATCACTTAAGAAGAGGTAGTAAGCACCTACTGTGTATAGGTTAAAAACTGCCATTAGGCAAAGAAAGAAAGGTACATGATGTCTGAACCATGATCCTAATTTGAATAGCTTTTTGGGGGGTTGTATGTCTCAATCTATCTAATCATTAATCCACTCCTTGTATTATCAGATTTCCCTGCGTGATGATGGCAGCATTTTGAGGTCATCCTGCGAGTGCTCTGTGGGGGACTTCAAGTGCAGCCATGCTGCAGCCCTTGGAATTGTTGGAATGCGGGAGATCAGCGCCACAGACGTGGAGTGCCGGTGGAAGAAACCTGCCACCGCCAAGGTAACCTCTCCTGTATCAGAGCTCTATCCGCAGGTGGAGGAGACATTCAACCCTTTGGCGCGGGATGTTAGCGAGGAGGACGTGGCCTGGTTTAGGACAGAGCTCCAGGGCACACAGTGCGGCATGACATGGCTGCTTTCGCCGGAGCCGGACCCACAGCCCCAGCATCAGACACTTCCCACTGTGTCCCAG
This sequence comes from Sardinella longiceps, assembly GCA_027497455.2. Lineage (NCBI taxonomy): Eukaryota > Metazoa > Chordata > Actinopteri > Clupeiformes > Clupeidae > Sardinella > Sardinella longiceps. Next base: position 7,125,825 of record JAODXP020000011.1, read on the forward strand.
CTCGTGAAGGAGCACGGGGCCAGGGGATAGAGGCAGTCCTGGCCTCCCTGGTGCTGTCTGAGGATCAACGCCGGGCCATCCAGACAGCCACCGTTGGACAACGGTCCAATCCCCAGTGGCAGCAGCACAGACAGGGGCGGCTGACGGCCAGCAATTTTGGTGCTGTTCTAACACGTCGCTCTTCAGTTCCCTGCACATCACTAATGAAGAGGCTGCTTGGGGGGCAGAATTTGGATGGAGTGCTGGCTGTAAACTGGGGAGTGATGAATGAGCCTGAGGGGGTCAGAGCCTTTATAAAGGCTTACCACATGGAGGTGCAGGAGAGTGGGCTCTTTTTGAGCTCATCAGGAATCCTGGGGGCATCACCTGATGGGCTTGTTGGTGCATCGGCCCTGCTGGAGGTAAAGTGTCCATACAGCCAGCGGAACGCCACCATCGCCGAGGCTGTTTTGTGCTCTTCTTTCTGCCTGTGTGTGGAGGGGCAGGGCTACGCCTTGAAGAGGACCCATCCCTACTGGCACCAGGTCCAGGGACAGCTGTACCTGACTGAGCGGGACCTCTGCTATTTTGTAGTGTGGACCACAAAGGAGGCAGTGGTAATCCCTGTCCCCAAAGACCCAGCATGGGGCCAACACCTGGCCGTGCTGGAGGACTTCTACCAGCAGCACATTCTCCCTGTGTTGGTCAGTAGGAAGGACTAAATTTGTAAACATTTTGTAAATATGTTTTTATTCGATCAGTTCTCTTGTTCAGGTTTTTTTTTTTTTTCATGTTCAATTTTTGGGAAAAACAGGATCAGCGTTCACGGCGCGTTTCCTGTCAGTACTTGCTTAATAAGCAGGGAAGCTAATGATCCAAATTAAATGCAGTTGCAGGCTCTCTGTCAACAAAATTATAAATTATTAATGGATTAATTTTTAGTGTTGACAATGCAGTGCACTGTTGCATATCACTGTAGTGTGTTTGTGTTAGTGTGCTTTGTTTTGGCAGATAATGAAGACCTGATCATCGATGGCCTTTCACACCAGGTAGATGTGAGTGGAGTGGTGGAATTATCTGGACTGAAACAATCCATTAGCCCTGTGATTTCATGCTGGTAAGTGCTGTTGATGCTCAACGAATTGTTATATCTGAAATGTTTAAATACAGTCTATACTGTCATATGTCTGCCCCGACGGGATCACCACCTTATCGTGGTGGGGCAGTTTGCGTGTCTCCATGACCCCTAGAGCTATGTCGGCGGGAGTCTTGCACTCCTGGTAGGGTCACCCAAGCCGAACAGGTCGAAGGGTAGAGACCAGACAAAGAGTGATCCCACTGGCCCTCCAGGTTTGGGGCTGGGGCAGGGGCGTCACCAGCTTTTTTAATGTGGGGGGGACCAACTGGCGGGGGGTCTGGGGGTCCTCCCCCAGAAAATTTTTAATATATTAGATGCAATTTCCTGCATTCTGGTGTATTTTTAATAGAAAATCAAACAAAAATCAACACTTTTCACAATTATTTGCCTGCATGTTGAGCCTGCCTCTGACTCACTCTGATTGAGATTGAGATGGATTGACTATTGGTCATTTTCCCTATCAACAATAGCATATTTTCTTTTTTCTTTAATTGTTTTATTTCAACTAGTGGTCTTGTCATCATTTGAATTTTAAAAACTACATTTGTCTGAAAACACCATTTTATGACAATACTGAACCTAAAATAGCCTACTAGACAAAAAAGTTTTGGATGCCATGGTTTTATACTTGAAACTTAAGCAATGAACTTGTTTTATGTCAATATTTAATCTATATTGGTATACACACCAGAAATAGGCTAGGCCTGATTCACTCACTATGTTTGCTATTTCAAGCAGTGAATCAATAATAGGCCCGCTTAACTTAGGCTATAGCCTATGAAAAGTCATTCTTGACAAGGAGCTGTGTTTGAATTAGCCTAAAGTCGTTAAAATTACATTAAGATAGCTTGATACATATCCTAAAGCTGACTAGATCAGGCCATGTCAGGGGTCAATGGTATTCTATTTATTCATTTATGTTTATTTAGGCCTAACAGGGACCTGCGCATTTCCTTTAAAATTATTTAGCGTGTTTTTTAATCTAAAGATGTGATAGGCTTATCTATATATCTCATCATTGCCTATATAGGCCTATATCTCATCATTGAATGCCTAGCATACTAGAAGAAATATCTTTTTACTTTTCAATATAGGAGATTGTCTGGAATCTGGTGATATAAGAAACATGATAAAGGTATTCTATAAGACTTTGTAATTTGCAACAATAAAGCCTACTGTATGTGCTGACAATATTTCATTAATTATTATTAATTAATGTTATGAATATTAATCGATTACTATTTTGGATCTTGAAACAACATTTCTAGCACCTGTCCTGACAAACAGTAAGTTAAATGTTAGTCCTGACGATCAGGGAGCTAAAAACGACTTTCACTATGAAAAGGATTCATCTATTTGGGGATGACAGCATTGAAGACAATGCAGAAATGTTATAGATTTCAACATAGAATTACTCGGGAACCGCTAATCACAAAGATGATTGCTATACATCAATGTAATCTGTAGGATCTGCTGTTTATTTTGATATGTGTTTTGCCATAGTTAAGTTAAGAACCCGTGAGATATCACACAGCAGAGAACAATGTATGACATAGACGCAGAACTGTATTGGTGACCATAATTTTGACATAAATTCATCGCTAATTATCTCGTAATGCGTTCATCGCAGAACCTTACTAGTAGCACTGTTGGAAAGGCCAGTTCATGTAGATTGCAATGATGCCCTTATAATTTCGGTACAATTAAAACTCAGCGAGTAGCATAGCAGAGAATAATGGGTGTGCACGGACAGACGATTGCATGCAGGGATGTGTGCTGACAATATTTCATTAATTATTAAATAGGCCTATGTTATGAATATTAAATATAATCTATTACTATTTTGGATCTTGAGACAACGTTTCTAGCACCTGTCCTGACATTACCTCACTCACGTCAGATGTAGCGCTACGCGCGAACATCTGATCCTCCGCGATAGACGATTTATTTCAGGAGCCAGAAATCCTTGAATCTAACTGGACAAACGGCTTGTCCATCAATTTAATTGACGTACACTTCAGCCAACCACATCGAAACCAACCGATGACGCTGGTTACGTTTGTTGGATTGGTTGGATTCAAAATAGTTGCTTCTTCGCTACGTCACACCCTCTACAGCAGCCAGCAGCCCTGACTGGTCCGGTTAGGAAATATTGGGCTTGAAATCCCTCCCAATGGCATCAACATCAGATCGTTGCGCGGAGGCCTTACGAAAGTTACGTAGCGCATGATCTGACGTGAGTGAGGTAAGTCCTGACAAACAGTTACTTAAATGTTAGTCCTGACGAACAGGGAGCTAAAAACAACTTTCACTATGAAAAGGATTCATCTATTTTAGGATGACAGCATTGAAGACAATGCAGAAATGTTATAGATTTCAACATCGGATTACTCGGGAACCGCTAATCACAAAGACGATTGCTATGCATCATTGTAATCTGTAGGATCTGCTGTTTATTTTGATATGTGTTTTGCCATAGTTAAGTTAAGAACCCGTGAGATATCACACAGAGAACAATGTATGACATAGACGCAGAACTGTATTGGTGACCATGATTTTGACACAAATTAATCGCTAATTATCTCGTAATGCGTTCATCACAGAAACTAACTAGTACCACTGTTGGAAAGGCCAGTTCGTGTAGATTGCAATGATGCCCTTATAATTTCGGTACAATTAGAAATCAGCGAGTGGCATGGTAGAGAAGAATGGGTGTGCCAGTCGGGAGAGGAATGGACAGAGGATTGCATGCAAGGAGGCAGGGGCGCCGACAGGGGGGGAAAGATTAGGACGATTCTAAGGGCCCAGCACTGACAAGGGGCCCTTTCAGGGCTGTTAGTATTACTTCAAACAGTATTGGCTTGAGAAGACTTTTGAAATGAAATATTTCATTGTATTTGTTCAATTAAGCAAATTGAACATTGTTGTGATATTCTATAATATGTCCCACAAATGATTTTTTAAATAGTCGTTTCACCCCTCTCCCTTTTTACCAAATGGTATGGTCCGAATCGTTCAGCGGTACACCTTCAAATGCTTCTGTTCCGACAAGGCTGCTCAGCTACAAGGTGTTCAGTCAGTTGCAACTGCTGGTGAGCATTGTTTGCCAAGTGTGGAAACAAGTTGCTAAATTAGACTTATGGTGTTGATGAACTATGAAGCCTTGTTACCCCAAACACGAAAGGACAAACAGCAGCAATTTAAGAGCGAACGGCACGCGCATTTTAAAATGAGATGCGATCTCGCGGTGGGTGTGCATATGTCCAAATTCACCAGTAGCCTACTTCTCGATTTAATAACTCGGAGAGTTTTTCTCTCTCAAATGTTGTACAGATATCATTTTAAAGTACTTTACAGGGGCTACATAACTGTGGTGGTTAGGCTACTAGTTGCGGTAATAAACGGTTTACAAATGAATTAATTGTGAAGACAGTTGTAGCCTACTGTGGAAACAGTTCTACATTGTGGTCATGCTGTCAAATACCTACATTTCTAAAACTGTGGAAGCCATAGGCATAGCCTATCTATTTATCTGTAAGCCTAGATAGTGAGGGTTTTTTTTGCAACTAATAACACCACTGCACCAGTCACAGCTGTTTTTGCAGTCAAGCTGATGTAGCTTGTAGACAGATAAGTGAAATGTTGGCAGGCAGGCTACCCCTGCAGATTATGAATTACAAGTTGGTCTAGGCTATGTCTTCCAATGATTAAGACATAGGCTACTTTCCACAAAACAATTTACATAACAACTGTATGCCTCATTTTACAGAGGTGTGCAGTGAAACAAGTCTCAAATGTTAAAATTGACTGCATATTGGGTTCAATTGTTAAAAAAAAAAAAAAGATTCCAATGTCTGACTGACAACTAACCAACTTGGATAAAAACATCTGCTGAATGCATAAATATGAATGAAAATGTAAACTACAACAGTTGGTCAGGGTCATTGTCAGTATTAGCCTACCTCATGGAGCACCGTAATGACATGCAATGGAATAAGCTAAGCCATTGAAAAAATAGGCTATGTGATCTTACAAAATATTAAAATGCACCAGAATGCAGGGAACGGCTATGAGTTCTTACAAAATTTCCTGGAGGAGACCCCCAGACCCCTTCATTAAAGGAAGGGAACCATGGATTATTCTTTGTAGTAGCCTATAGGTGAATTTTCACAGTTGATGATTTAAAATGTTAACATGTAGTTCATCACATGCAGCATACTTAGTGATTTAAGTTATGCTACAGGAAAGAAAGTGCCATCAGGTCAATACAAACGTTGAGTGCTAGCCAAAAATCTTCACTTGCGCTTGAAAATTTTACTATTACACAAATCGCTAGATAGTTGGTGAGGGGGCCCTAAATTCTAATCTTTCATGGGGCCCAAAATTTCTGGCGGCGCCCCTGCAAGGAGGTGTTGTTGGAAATGCAAATCGCGAGTGGATTTTCAGCGCTTTGTTCTCTATTCGAGAAGTGGAATGGATTCGGGATAGATTAGAAACTCTGCTGGATAATTTTGTCATCAAATCTGGGTGGGTCCAAACGTAAAATTTTGAAATCTGGGTGGGTCCCGTCCCACTCACGTTCTATTACGGCGACGCCCTTGGGCTGGGGGATAGGTTAACTACCTTCTGTGGGGAAAAAACTAGTTACAGAAACTGAAAAGATTTATACTGTATTGAGTAAACATGACATACCCGCAATTTACCATTAAATACCTGGATTTATCATTACAAACTGTAAGTTATTTACGTGGTTAGTTATAGAGGAGTGTTCAGTTTGAGAGATTCAGTCAGACTCAGTTTGTGGTCAGAACAAATTGCTTATTTATTATTTATTTGCAGAGTCTGCTAGCCAGGGTAAGAAACAGGGGAAAGAGGAGGGAATATGAGCATTCTAGGGGGCAGCAAGGGTGCTGCCTACCTCTTTAATAAGTGGCCTCTGTAAGTTCACCAGTGCGCAGCACAGCTGCACCAACACGTTGGCTGAGCTTCTCAGCTGGTATGGAACCATCTGGAGGATTCTGAACTCCTTTACCCGCGCATTGGCCCTCTCTACATGAATCCGGTTTCTTGCCACCTCTCTTGTGGCCCTCACTTCACTCTCTGTGAATTTTCCTTTGTTTAAAAAGGGCGGGATGTTGACACTCACTCCCTCAGGCACGATGTCAGAAATGAGAAAGCCCTTGTCAGCAAGTACCATATCACCAGCCACTAGGTGATCCAGCAGCCCCGACTCCATGGTTATGGCTTTGTCCGACACAGAGCCAGGAAACAGTGGACTGCAAAAGGTGATGACTCCATTTGGCGCAACACCAATCAACACCTTGAAGGAATTCATTCCCCTGTAAGCAGAGTAAACCTGCTTTGCCACATCCATGTCCTTCGGTGCAGCAACCTTGATGTCAGTGCAGTCTATTACTATCCTGCAGTTCCTGGCAGATGATAGGAATGAGGCAGGCATGCTTTTTTGTTTTTTCAAGACTTGGGATCTCTGCCATCATGGTTTTGAATAGCAGTTTGTGGAGAACATGGACCACAGTTCTCACCACATTAGAAACCGTGGCTGGGCTGCAAGAAAATACCTGAGCCAGGTGCAGGTGGGTGTAATTTTGACGCAACTTCATGAGTGTCATGAGGGTTTGGGACTCCAACGTTAGCCCCTCAACGTTCCAGCCAAATGCGTAATTTATTGATCCCTGGAAGCGCTGGACTAGCCCCACCACCCGTCTGAACATCTCCAAATCTGGGAGGCCGGTCTCCATTCGGATGATTTCATCGTTTAGGGTGCTTGCCATTGTATACTCCCTGGAAGCTCCATGAGGCCTGGACTGAGAGCCAGCGGTGACTTCCACAGGTACCTCCTCAATCACCTCACTCTCCATAGGTACCTCCTCAGTCACCTGATCTGTCGTATCAGTAGGGTTAGTAGGCACCTCCTCAGTCACCGCAGCCATAGGCACATCCATCACCTCTGTATGTGGGTTACAATAAGTGTGGTCATGTTTGGTAGGATTTTCACTGGGGCCACTAAATGCATCGACCTTTGACCATGGGAAAATTGATGGCCCATTTTCTTTCCCATTGGGGAAGTGGCAGCTGCACACCCTCGAATTTTCGTCAGGCTCCCTGTCAGCTCGTCTGTAAAACAAAATGATATGAAAATAATTTTATTGACGGATTAATGGTGAGTGTGCAATGGTGTGCTCATGTATATGTGTGTCATTGTTTTTTCAGCATTTATTTTTGTGAAACAACTGGGACCAAAGAAGGATTCACTTCGGATATCCTAGAGTAAGTATGTATGTAATTGACACCCCCTCTTTTTTCTAGAAGACTAACAGTGTGTGTGCTACAGGTTTTTTATTGTTATTTATTTATTTCAGCCATCGTCACCAGGTGGTCTTGCCCCTCCATCCACCATCCTCCAGACAGCAGGTCATACGATGTCTGTAAGCACTTGCCAATTCAAGACAAGGGATCTGAACCCTGTTTCTTAAATTCAGCTCTTTACTGCTGTTTCGTTAGTAAGTTATCATTGCTAGCAGGTTGTGTTAGTCTTTTGGTGTGTGTGTGTGTGTGTGTGTGTGTGTGTGTGTGTGTGTGTTTTTTTTTTTTCCTTCTCTCTTCCCCTTTTAGGCCCTGGCTAGGACAGCAAAGGCTCAATTGTCGCCACAGTCAGCAGTGTACTCTCTTCATATGGTGTGTCTGGAGATGCCACCTGCAGTATCCTATCCAATGCTTTCTGTCCAATGCTTTATGTGGCCATTCAATAGTATATGGTGTGTTAGTGGTGTGTGTGTTTTTCTTCTCTCTTCCCCCTTTAGGTCCTTGCTAGAACAACAAGAACTTGATCCTTGCCAGGAAGACTCAATGTTGTCTGGTAATTATCACCCATTCCTTCTCTTAAGCCAATCAAGTCCTACACTACTGCACTCTTAGGGCTTTTCCTATACATCATCTATGGCTAATCAGTCACAATTTGGGATCAGTTTTCCTGGGATTTCTCTAAATCACAGTTCATTCGGTTCTTCTGCCAATAAGATGCTTGTGCCTTCCTTTAAAGGTGTCTTTCACAATTGTTCAAAGCTCTCAGTGGATTGGCTATTTATTACATATCAGTGTTACAGTGTGTGTAGACACAGTATAGACCCAAGAAACATGTTCAAAAAGCCATAAACAATTTTTTTCACATTCTGGTTCATTTAAATTCAGCTCTTTACCACTGTTTAGTAAGTAAGTTATAATTGCTAGTGAGTGGTGTTAGTCTTATGGCTTGTGTGTGTGTTTTTCCTTCTCTCTTCCCCTTTTAGGCCCTGGCTAGGACAACAAAGGTTTGATCCTCGCCCGTGTTTATATGGTGTGTCTGGAGATGCCACCTGCAGTATCCTGTCCAATGCTTTAGTAGCCAATTGCAACACAATACACATTTCATACTATAGATCTGAACCCATGTTTCTTAAATTCAGCCCTCTACTGCTGTTTAGTAAGTTATCATTGCTAGTGTTTTCCTTCCCTCTTCTTCCCCCTTTAAGTCCTTTGTAGGACAACAAGGTTTAATATCTATTGTAAGTACCCACTGAAAAATCTGTATCTGTATCTGCATTGTTGAAATAGCAAACCACAGCTCTTACGATGCATAAGTGTATCTGAAATTATTTTATTATATTACATAAAATTGTTTGTATTGTTTGTAAAATTGTCTTTCCAAATAAACATTTTTACTCAGAAAGAAACACAGTGTAAGGTTATAATGACTTTAAGGAGAATTTATTTCAAAGAACAAAAAAATCCATGGAACTGCAAGCAGGAAACACAGGTGCTGAGGAGATAAGAACATATAAAAAAAACACAAGTTAACTTGATGAACATTTAATTTCAAGATAGATTCCTTTTGCTGTGCAAAGGTTCCTGTGAGGTCTGGATGGTAATGTAACCATAAAAACACAATATGATTGCATTCTGTTGGTAAACAATAATGTCAAAAAAAAAAAATGCTGTTTACTGGCACTGTTAATTGTGATGTGGTGTAGATATAGATAATAAAACATGACCTGGTGATTACGGTGTATCAGTCCTAATTTGTGGTCTTTGGCTGCTCCTGCAAAAGATAAAAGCAGCGAAATATAACATTAACAGGTGAAGGCAAGGATTAATAATTACTTTTCTCATCAATTAATGAAAAAAACTGAATCACACATGGTTACAACAGTTCTTGGCTGACTCACCCCTAAAAGCAATGAAAACAATCCTGATGAATTTCATTGATGCCTGATGGTCCCTTCGACTCTCCCTGAGCTGTCTGCTTTTGATTTGATTTTTTTTTTTACTCATTTTAATTACATTAGATAACAAGAGTATTGTGTTAATGCACCACCTCAGAAAAGTTGAGATTAACTGTATTATATAGAATTATGCGTTATACCTTTTCTCACTAACTTCATCACTACTCTAAAACCATATCACTTACACAGTGGGATTCAATGGTAACAAAGTATATGAACTTATGCAAGCCCTTTGGAATTATGTGGATTTCTGCACATTGACTTAACAAAGGTGAACATGTAATTGTCTAGGAAGACTTGTCTATGAAGACTTGGTGAAATTGTCAGTCTAATGGGTAATAACTTCAGCAATACATACTAATAGAACAACGTCAAAAATAAAACATAATTACATGCATACATCCAAATAATTCCTGAAGGCACACATACTTTTCCCCAATTGATTTAAAATTAATGTACTGGAATTATGAAAACGGAAAGCTAAGTGTTGAAAGTTGATGCTAGCTGTCGCCAGCTCTTAGCTGCTAACAGTAGCAACTACGTGGACTTTGCTTAATTTAAATTCTGCACATCTCTTACCTGGTCAGTCTGATCCACTGATTCCTGGTCCTGCCTTCTTTCGGGAACCGAAAGAAAGAGCATCCATCCTTGTTCTTATGCGTACAACCTGGAACATAACACAGCGGCATTTTCTAGGGTTGTCACGTTAGCTCGTCACCTATGCAGGAAAAGTGGAGGCAACGCATTTGAGTGCTGACATTATGTCACATATATGCGACGCACATGTAGTTCTTCTCAATACGCTTTTTCAACAGCCTTTTATGGAACAATCTTAGGATAAATTGACAAAGTTGTTTAACATAAATTCATCATTTAATTCGGAAAACATCATATGTGTAATCCAGAACATATAATGACTTGGACCAGAAAATAATACTTTTCCCCAATACAAATTCAATGACCATTATGTGACTTCCGGGGTCCCAGGGGCTAAGCGGAACTAGCTATTCAGGCACGTGACTAACGAGCTCTACAGTGCCGGCTCTCCAAGGGGAAGCGAGGAAACGGGTGTGTGTGTGTCAGTATAAATGAGGGTCCGTTACTCACGATCCACCAGGGACGATGTCGTAGCAGAGGCTCCTGGTCAGAGAGGCTAGCTGTTGCTTGCTAGCTAGCTGAGCTGTTGCTTGCAGGACTCGTTCAGCAGCTGGCTACGTCCTGCAGAGCCCAGAGACAGACGGAGGCGCTCCGGTGGGCCGAGCACCGGAGGGCAGAGGAATCCTGGAGATAAATGCTGAAGCGCTCCGGTGGCCTCAACACCGAAGGGCAGAGGTGTCCAGGCAGACAGTCCAGGCAGCAGATCCAAGGGGGAGTGCTAAGCTAGCAGCGGACAAGCAGCCTAGTGCAACCTAGCGCGCTTAGCAATATAGTTCCTTCCCACAAAGAATATAAAATAGCCGAGCGAGAGAGAGACAGCTAAACACTCATACTAAGGAGTGAAGCTGGAGTCCCTGGTACACGCTGCAGCACAAACAGTGACTGAACTATACAATTGCTGCACGCTAAACTAAGCGCTAAGACGAACAGGCAATCATTAACGTGACCATACTCTCTTTGCAGGTGCAGACGGGACTGACACGAGCCTCTCGCTCGTGAGGTGATGGAACCTTCAGAGAGCTCGTGAATTCGCGGGCATTAGGCAAGCATGAATTATAATTGGCTAAAAACTAAATTCAAATAAAAATACATATTACGGCCAAATCTGATTGGTTTACATGTACAGTATGTCATAGCAGATGAGAACAGTCAACATACTCAAAGCCACAAAGCATTATGGTACATGGAGTTGATCATTACAGAAATAAAATACAGTGGTATTTTAGAGGACCTTACACTCTCCCCCCACCAAAACAAACAGCATGCCCCCATGCTGGGGTACATACAGTGTGAGATGAAAAGGAAAACAAAGGCAATAAAACAAACCAAAAAAACAAAAACCCAAAACAAACATGCCTAGACATGAAAACATGCTATGAGTGTAATGGAGAGGTGCATGGCATAAGGAATGGCCTGTGTGTGCATGTGCTACAAAGGGCCTGCGGAGAACACCACCAAGCATGAGAAAACTGCAAGGACAACACATGTGAAGCTTCTACAATCTTTTTCTGCACTCCCAGCTTGCCATAAGTCAAGCGACTGGTAGGCTTCCTATCCCTAGATGACCTACGCACTAAGGAAAGACTGGATTCTGAGGCAACTGCAGGGTCAGCTACAACGGGAGCATCAGGAGGGCTACCATCCTGGTCTGCAGCTGCTAAATCCTCCTCAACCTTAGGGGACGTAAGTGGAGAGACAGGGAGTACAGCGTTGAGTGGAGCTAGCACAGTAGGTGTGGGCACTACCCTAGAGCTACCTAGACCTATAGTGGAGACACACGGAGCTGGGGACTCTGGTACAGATCGAGCAGGCTGCATGCAAGCAGAGGGAGGAGCGTGTTGCACAGCATCCTCAGCATAGCAGCCATACTCAGACACAGAATCTAGAGAGCTACGACGCGTGGAGACACACGGAGCTGGGGACTCTGGTACCGGTCGAGCAGGCTGCATGCAAGCAGAGAGAGGAGCGTTTTGCACAGCATCCTCAGCATAGCAACCATACTCTGACTCAGAGTCGGAAGAGCTACAACGCGTGGGCACTACAGGGGGCATCACTTCAGGCACACAAGCTCTACGCTTTCCCTTAGCCTTTTTGCGCTTCACAGCCCTCGGGCCCAGGGCTGGAGCGACGGGAACCATGGGACCTAACCTTACCTCCATAGGCTTCGCCTGTGCATGGCAAGAACGGAACAACTCTCTTACTAAGTGAGTGTTCGTGCCTAGCAAAATGGCTATACCCTCATTTGCCTTAGGGTCAGGACAAACAAGAGCCAAGACATTAACAACCTGAGGCACACCAGTAACAGCTTGAGTGAGCTCAATCCTTAGGGGCAAATATCCATCATATGGATATTTGTGAGAGCTCAAACCCCAGAGTTCCAAATTTCCAACAGGCTGCAGTGGCAAATGTTTCAAATATGCATCATAAAAGCTACGATACAATATAGTGACCTCAGAACCACTATCAAGTAGAGCTTTGGCATAAATGCCTTCAATCAACACGGGCACCTCAGTGGAGGGCCCCACTAAACCAGGTGGCAGCTGAGACTGGCTACAGTTAAGCTTAGGTGAACAACCAGCAGAACGTATTTTCCTTGCCGGAACTCTACACTGTCTGTTCAGTGGGCTCTTGAGAAATTTCCCCTGCTGCTTGACCCTATTAATTAGCTTCTGATTAACAAACCGCAAGTTCTCAGGACGGGTGCACCGTGGCTTGGTGTGCCCATCTTCCCCACACTTAAAACAAAAGATGCCAGACAAAGAAGATGCTGCAGGCTTTGGCCATCTTGAAGAGACAGACCCTGTGGACCTAGCTGTGGCAGTGGCTTCTGTGCTCTGGTCTACCACACACTGTGAGACCGCTACAGAGGCAGGAGATACAGAATATGCCGTCACAAGTCTTGCCACCAATGACGCAAGCTCCCTGACTTCGCTCTTCAAGCTATCCAGAGCAGACATAGGCCTAGTCTCAGACACATTGGAAAAAGCATCAGAAGCTGGCACAGAAGCATACAGTGCAGAAACGGTGGCAGGACTAACAGGCAGTAAGCTACTCACACCACTACTAGCCTGGCTAAGGTCCATGGTAACAGCTACACAGCAAACAGCAATACCTTAAATAGGGCAAACACTAAATAAACACAACTAGCTACATAAGAGAAACACTAGGCTAAACCTACAGCCTACAACTAGCTAGCCTACTTGTTTTGGTAAACAGGAAAATCCCAGCGGTGCCTCCAAAATGTAACCCCTTTCTAACGGATTATAGACAACCCAGCACATTCAGGCTACTAAAGAGTTACACTAAACACAATAGACAACAGTGGCGCAACAGGATCCTGTAGGTTCTCAGCGGTTGAGTGGTGAACTGGCTGGAATTCCTGATACCATGAACACAAGCAAGATGGAAATAGCATAATAATAAATGCACAGAATAATAAACTTAGCGCGGTGCCTCCACTGTGAAAATACTACACTTACATTAAAGCTAGTGCATGTGTATCTCCCCAGAAAAATGTGTATGTAAAAGTCATAGAGCTAAACTAGTGGGTAAATGTCTGTTCAGTAAATGAAACAAAAACAGTAATGAGCATGCAATACACCCAACTATAATTAATTAATCAATAATGATTATATTTATTAATACTGAGCAATGCTATTAAAGGAATTGATTAAATGGCCAAAAATGGCCAAGCAGTAAAATAACAGGTGGCTAGCTACACAGTGAGAAAGGGGCGAAACAATTTCAACCCAAGTAGCTATACAATATCAAACATTTCACCATTTAATACAATGGATAAGACATCAAAATATCAAAAAAAATACAAAGTAAACAAAAGCGCGCTGTTGGGGCCCGGTGGTGCACATAAGGCAGCTCTCTGAGCTGTATGCAACGCAGCAATTGCGGTACTGCACTCTAACACGTTGGTGATCCGGGAGAGAGAGAGAACGTGTGTGTGTGTGTCAGTGTAGATGTAAGATGACGTTACTCACGATCCACCAGTCCGACCAGACGAAGGGAGTGGAGGATGCTCCCAGAGACACTTATATAGGAGACTCACATTTGGAAATGCAGGCCTTGAAGGCCTCTGAAGGGTCGTGGAGGCCGGCTGAGGCATGAAATTTCTTTAACTGGATGAAGGAACCCTCCCTTGCAGCAGTGCTGTAATTGTGCTCAGCGTCATTTCTGTTGACTAAAAAATTCTCGCAATTACAGCACTGCCCAAGTTCGGGTTCCTCCACCACCTTCCTTATGACCCAACCAGCCACATAGCTCAGGGCCTCCTGCTCCTGCCCCTGCTCCAGCTCCAGCCCCTGCTCCAGCTCCTGCCCCTGCTCCTGCCCCTGCTCCAGCTCCAGCCCCTGCTCCAGCTCCAGCTCCAGCTCCTGCCCCTGCTCCAGCTCCAGTTCCTGCCCCTGCTCTACATCATGGTTGGCCTGAGGAATTCCCAGAGATATCAAAGTAAGTCAGAATGTAGGCCATCTAATGGCCAAAAGTTTAGCCTTATGTGTATTTTCTTTTGTCAATTGTATTTAGCCACTTAAATTTCACTTAAAATTCTCATTACCTCCTCAATGGACTGCTCAGCCATTGTTTGTGATGTCTAGAGCATAAAATAACAAGTTAAAACTGGTGTGACTGGTGAAATACTTAGTAGCTGCCATAAATCCATACACCATACTCTACACACAGTATTATCAGTCGATATGCTCTGATATGCCCAAGACAAACGTTTCTGCACATTATACACTGTACTTGCTGTTTTATATTGACTGTTTTTGTGTGTGTGTGTGTGTGTTTTAATACTGTTTCCTGTTTGGTCCATTTCTGCATTGTCCTTACCTCCTGTCTGATAATAGGAGGGCATTGCAGCAACTGAGTGGCATCATCAGCGAGGCAGTTCGTGTTGCGCCCCTCAACAGCAATTATGCTGCCCACTGATGCGCTCCTGAGGGCCGCAGAAAATTCTCTGGCCGTCGGATGGAAGCGATGTCCTCCCTTTCCTCTGATGACCGAGAAGAGGTTCTGTAAAGACCGGTACATAAACCATTGTCAGTATAACAAAACAGCATTTGTAACAAATCGATCCAGACTGATTTTAATATATAGATAGATCTGGTAGAACAAACATGAGATGTAATACCTCCAGGCAGTCCTGATTCAGTTTGGCTGTGCGCAGTACTTTCACACCCTCACTCCTCAGCTCTTGATGAAGCTTGAGGATGCTTCTTATACTGAGCACCAAGCCTGCATGGCATGGTGGTGATCTTTTAGACCTGGATGAAAGGATTGCTCTATCAGGTGCAGAAACCATGGCAATGATGGACATTATTAATCCAATAACATTTCATATGTGAAGGAAGGGTATTCCAGAGCTTTGGGGCAGCAACAGAGAAGGCGCAATCACCATGTACAGTACAGCCATGTACGTGGGACGGCAAGAAGTTGTTGGTTTTGTGACCTGAGTGACCTGGTTGTAGAGTGTGAGGGCTGAAGTTCTGAAATGTAATGTGGGGCAAAACTTATGGCTTTAAAAACAAGTTAAAATTCTGAGTTTGACTGGAAGCCAGTGTAGCTGAGCTAGGATAGGTGTTATATGCCTTTGACCAGTGCTTACTTGCTTGTTAAAATTTAGGGAGCTGTCTAGCTGAACACCTAGATTTATGACTAGGCTCTGCAAATTTGGTGTAAGAGGACCAAGTGCATTGCCAAGGTTAGCTGTGGAAGAGGGGGAAGTCATTTCTGTTTTGCTTTTGTTTAATTGCAAAAGTTACATGCCATCCAGAACTTGATCTCCTCAAGACAACTGAGCATTTTGTTGAGGGTGGAAGTGCAATTGGGACTGAAGGGCAGATAGAGCTGAGTGTCATCGATATAGCAGTGATAATGTTGTGCTTCTGGAGGATGGAACCTAGAGTTAACATGTAGAGGGAAAAGGGCAAGGGGCCTAGAATAGATCCTTCCTTGTTTTCATGATCTCATTAATTATTCTATACACAACTCACCCAAACTTCCATGTTTGGATCCAGGCCACACACTCACGGAGGTACTCGAGTCTACCTGAGTTAGCCCCCAGAGGCCTCCTCCACCATTTGTTGTCCTTCAGGCTCCTTCAGAATTAAATTGATGTTAAATTATCAGCCATGAAATAATTGTTGTCAGGAATTGCTGTATTGGAATTGCTTTGTTTACCTCGAGTTCAGGACGTCAAACAGCTGATCCATTTTTTGGAAGAAGTTTGATGTGTGCACAGCCTCCTCAGGTAGACTTTTGTGCACAATCATGGACTTCATTCCTTGAATGGGTGTAATTCAATGGTTTAGTGTTTGTACGTACACACGCACACAAACATTAAGTGGTGTTTTTAATTTTGCAATTGATGTACCTGCAGCAACAGAGTGGCTGAACACCTGGGTGGCCAGTTTAACACTCATGTTGGTGAATGGAGGCAGATTTATGTGCCTCTCTGTAAGTTTTGGAGCCATCCTGATGACATTTCTCTTGTCCTGGAGGTAGAAGTCCTCAAGGTGCCTCCAGCATATTTCATTCCCCTCAATCTGGGTTCAATACTTAGTGCACATTGTAAAAGTGTTAGAGAAAGGAAAAGGTTTTAGGCTCAAACTATTCATGGTAACAGTCTTTCACTTATTTTGGCGACTACTGTATTTCCTAGCGGAGGAATAAAGTACTTGTAAAGTAAGTGTAAAATGCTCAGATTTGTCCAGAGGGCCATTCCACATCAATTCAACCGGACCCGAAGATGAAGAGGACCCCCTTACCCGGCTAAGTATTTAATTTTTCAAATACACACAAACATATCCCTTTGTTGGCACTGGCAGATGTTCTTTCCATCCCCATCTTTAGAGCTTGTGTATGGCTGTCACATAATGCAATGATCATGCTTACCAAGGGCGTCGCCGTAATAGAACGTGAGTGGGACGGGACCCACCCAGATTTCAAAATTTTACGTTTGGACCCACCCAGATTTGATGACAAAATTATCCAGCAGAGTTTCTAATCTATCCCGAATCCATTCCACTTCTCGAATAGAGAACAAAGCGCTGAAAATCCACTCGCGATTTGCATTTCCAACAACACCTCCTTGCATGCAATCCTCTGTCCATTCCTCTCCCGACTGGCACACCCATTCTTCTCTACCATGCCACTCGCTGATTTCTAATTGTACCGAAATTATAAGGGCATCATTGCAATCTACACGAACTGGCCTTTCCAACAGTGCTACTAGTTAGTTTCTGTGATGAACGCATTACGAGATAATTAGCGATGAATTTATGTCAAAATTATGGTCACCAATACAGTTCTGCGTCTATGTCATACATTGTTCTCTGTGTGATATCTCACGGGTTCTTAACTTAACTATGGCAAAACACATATCAAAATAAACAGCAGATCCTACAGATTACAATGATGCATAGCAATCGTCTTTGTGATTAGCGGTTCCCGAGTAATCCGATGTTGAAATCTATAACATTTCTGCATTGTCTTCAATGCTGTCATCCTAAGATAGGCGAATCGCTTGTAATAGTGAACGTGAGTGGGACAGGACTCACCTAGATTCGTCAAGATTTTACGTTTGGACCCACCCAGATTTGTATGACAAAGTTATCCAGCAGATGTTGTCTCAATCTATCCCGAATCGCATTACACTATCTCGAATAGTCAGAACATAAGCGCTGATTAAATCCACTCGCGATTTGCATTTCCAACAACACCTCCTTGCATGCAATCCTCTGTCCATTCCTCTCCCGACTGGCACACCCATTCTTCTCTACCATGCCACTCGCTGATTTCTAATTGTACCGAAATTATAAGGGCATCATTGCAATCTACACGAACTGGCCTTTCCAACAGTGGTACTAGTTAGTTTCTGTGATGAACGCATTACGAGATAATTAGCGATGAATTTATGTCAAAATTATGGTCACCAATACAGTTCTGCGTCTATGTCATACATTGTTCTCTGTGTGATATCTCACGGGTTCTTAACTTAACTATGGCAAAACACATATCAAAATAAACAGCAGATCCTACAGATTACAATGATGCATAGCAATCGTCTTTGTGATTAGCGGTTCCCGAGTAATCCGATGTTGAAATCTATAACATTTCTGCATTGTCTTCAATGCTGTCATCCTAAAATAGATGAATCCTTTTCATAGTGAAAGTTGTTTTTAGCTCCCTGTTCGTCAGGACTAACATTTAAGTAACTGTTTGTCAGGACAGGTGCTAGAAATGTTGTCTCAAGATCCAAAATAGTAATAGATTATATTTAATATTCATAACATAGGCCTATTTAATAATTAATGAAATATTGTCAGCACACATCCCTGCATGCAATCGTCTGTCCGTGCACACCCATTATTCTCTGCTATGCTACTCGCTGAGTTTTAATTGTACCGAAATTATAAGGGCATCATTGCAATCTACATGAACTGGCCTTTCCAACAGTGCTACTAGTAAGGTTCTGCGATGAACGCATTACGAGATAATTAGCGATGAATTTATGTCAAAATTATGGTCACCAATACAGTTCTGCGTCTATGTCATACATTGTTCTCTGCTGTGTGATATCTCACGGGTTCTTAACTTAACTATGGCAAAACACATATCAAAATAAACAGCAGATCCTACAGATTACATTGATGTATAGCAATCATCTTTGTGATTAGCGGTTCCCGAGTAATTCTATGTTGAAATCTATAACATTTCTGCATTGTCTTCAATGCTGTCATCCCCGAATAGATGAATCCTTTTCATAGTGAAAGTCGTTTTTAGCTCCCTGATCGTCAGGACTAACATTTAACTTACTGTTTGTCAGGACAGGTGCTAGAAATGTTGTTTCAAGATCCAAAATAGTAATCGATTAATATTCATAACATTAATTAATAATAATTAATGAAATATTGTCAGCACATACAGTAGGCTTTATTGTTGCAAATTACAAAGTCTTATAGCTTTATCATGTTTCTTATATCACCAGATTCCAGACAATCTCCTATATTGAAAAGTAAAAAGATATTTCTTCTAGTATGCTAGGCATTCAATGATGAGATATAGGCCTATATAGGCAATGATGAGATATATAGATAAGCCTATCACATCTTTAGATTAAAAAACACGCTAAATAATTTTAAATGCGCAAGTCCCTGTTAGGCCTAAATAAACATAAATGAATAAATAGAATACCATTGACCCCTGACATGGCCTGATCTAGTCAGCTTTAGGATATGTATCAAGCTATCTTAATGTAATTTTAACGACTTTAGGCTAATTCAAACACAGCTCCTTGTCAAGAATGACTTTTCATAGGCTATAGCCTAAGTTAAGCGGGCCTATTATTGATTCACTGCTTGAAATAGCAAACATAGTGAGTGAATCAGGCCTAGCCTATTTCTGGTGTGTATACCAATATAGATTAAATATTGACATAAAACAAGTTCATTGCTTAAGTTTCAAGTATAAAACCATGGCATCCAAAACTTTTTTGTCTAGTACACTCTTAAAATTAGGAGTGCCTCCAGGCACTTTGCCTGTCTAGGAGGTTCTTGGGAGAACCTTTTGGAGTTCCTGTTGATCAGAGGTTCCTCGACGAACCCACTCTTAAAATTAGGAGTGCCTCCAGGCACTTTGCCTGTCTAGGAGGTTCTTGAGAGAACCTTTTGGAGTTCCTGTTGGTCAGAGGTTCCTCGACGAACCTCTAGGATGAACCACAACATGCGCGAGCTGGGTGATTTCAAATTTCGCCGGTTGGTTTTACCAGTTTGTGGGGGGTCCTCCTGAGTTTGCAACAAACGACTTGCAGGTGAGTTTTATTGTGTAATATTAAGTACTTTTAATCTTAATGACTGAGTCAGTAGGAGCCCTTTTAAGTATTACATGTTAATTCATAGCGTGGCAGTGTTGACATTAGGCTACGTTGTTGTATTTAGGCTTTACCACAATGCTATCGATAGCTAGCTACATTTAACCGCTAGCAATTCATGGTAATATTTTACTGATTTTCAGTTTATCACGATTGTTATTTTATTGATATTCACTTGAACGACATCGAGGTGAGATGTCTAGATTTACTTGTGATTCCCTTTACGACGTTACATTAAAATCCGTATTGCTAGCCATAAAGCTAGCTAATGTTACAGGTAAGTCATGCAACATGTATCGATAGCATGACTTCGTCTTTAGACAGCATTTTTATAACAAACATGTTTTCTTCCGGAGACTATGTTGATACGTGTTTATAAGTTTGGGACAAACTGGCGAAAAGTTAGCCTTTGATATGGTATGACAATTTTGGAAAAACTTGGCTTCAAGCTACCTGGTGTGCTAGATGAACCCAGGATTAACCCATAAATGCCATCATAGTTTGCGTTGTATGCCAAACTGAACGCGAAACAGACAGAAACAGCTGTCGCCATCGACAGGACTGCTCCTGCCTATGAATGAACAAGTGGTCTGCAATCTTGCAATTTATGTTTCTATTCTGTAATGTACTGTATCATTGGTCATGTTACCCTACAAAACTTAGTGAGGTTTATGATGAAACCATTGACACTGTGGCCAGACAATATACCTGGCCTTCATGCTGGTGCTGTGTAATGATTTAGAATGCCATGCAATTAGTTTAGTCAGTTATTGTTAATTTTTGTTGCCAGTGACTGTCAAGTTAAACATTAATTTCTGTTTTGTTTTGTATGTTTGTCTGTTTGTTTGCAGATTCAGATTCCACACTGGACAGTTTAAACCATCTCTCACTGGCTTTAATCAAATAGCCAAGAACGTTTGCTGAATTTGAGGTAAATTTGTGAATCTCATGAAAAGGGGAAGGGTAATAATCATAATGATTTCTCAAGGGAACTAACCTAATTGGAGTACTGTGTGATTTCCCTCTACTGTTACAGGCTTCCCAAGTTACCCACCGGCCACCACCCTAGCAAAGACCTGATGAAAAAAGTGAGGTCTTCAAAACTTTGTTATAGCCTAGCTGTCAACATCACTGTACACTTAAAGAACTGGGATGTTGCTTGACTCTGGATAATGTGAAACGTGTGTATGTTGTAAGTTGGTTTGGTGAATATAATTTCACTACTGATACACTCAATATGTCAATTTATGTGACAATTAAATCCCCTTGAATTTAATGTATTATCTTTTTTTGTGTTTTATGCAAAGCTTCTTGCAGAAATAGCTCGATGTTGACGTTGACTGCAAAACAGTCAAAACAGATGATTCTGATGAATGAAGAGGCCAAGAAGGTACTGGTACCATTACCCACTTACTCTGGTTACTGAATTAGAATTGTGGTCTGCAGTTAGTGTCTCTAATGTTATTGTCATACTGTATTATTTTTAGGTCTTCAAGTGATCCTCACAACACTACTTCTACCATACATCAGCTCAGTGTTGACGTTGACCCCAGTATCATAACAGAAATGGGATCTGTTGCAATGAAAGTCTTGAAGAATCGCCAGTCCATGGGCCGGGATCTTTTTCTGATGTACGAGGAGGTTGAAAAGGTACCATTACCACCTTTCTGTGGTTACTGAATTAGAGTTGTGGTGTGCAGTTAGTATTGTGTCTTTGATGTTATTTCCATGTTATTTTCAGGTCTTCAAGTGATCCTCGCAACACTACTTCTACCACACGTTAGCTTAATGTTGACGTTGACCACAATGTCAACAGAAATGGGACCTGTCACTAGAAAAGTCATAGAAGAATTCAGTCACCATTCCATGGGACGCAATATTTTTCTGATGAATGAAGAGGCCAAGAAGGTACTATTACCCACTTTCTATGATTACTGAATCAATATTGTGGTCTGCAGTAAGTGTCTCTAATGTTATTGTCATATTATTTTTAGGTCTTCAAATGATCCTTACAACTCTACTTCTACCATACATCAACTCAGTGTTGATGTTGACCACTATGTCATAACAGAAATGGGAAAAGTCATAGAAGTATGAAAAGTCATAGAAGAATTCAGTCAACAGTCCATGGACCGGGATCTTTTTCTGATGTATGAGGAGGCCGAAAAGGTACCATTACCATGTTTCTATTGTTATTGATTTAGAGTTGTCTGTAGTTAGTGTTGTATCACTAATGTTATTTCCATGTTATTTTTAGGTCTTCAAGTGATCCTTGCAACACTTCTTTATAATCACAACAATATTCGGCTACGCTTATGTTGATGAATTTGTGATCGTCAATCCCCTTGGAGCAAAGAGAGGAAAGCACACGCTAACGGCTGTGTATTTCAAATAAGGAAATCTCCACTATCGTTATACATCCAAAGTTGAACATATCCACCTTTCCATCTTGGTAAAACACAAATATATCCATAAAGACACATTAAATTATGATGATGTATTCAGGCCTCTCTGGTTTGCAGTTAGTGTTGTATCTCTAATGTTATTGCTACATTATTTTTAGGTCTTCAAGTGATCCTCGCAATGGGACCTGTTGCAATGGAAGTCTTAGAAGAATTCAGTCACCAGTCCATGGGCCGGGATCTTTTTCTGATGTACAAGGAGGCTGAAAAGGTACCATTACCACCTTTCTGTGGTTACTGAATTAGAGTTGTGGTCTGTAGTTAGTGTTGTATCTCTAATGTTATTTCCATGTTATTTTTAGGTCTTCAAGTGATTCTCGCAACATTACTTCTACCATATCTATTAGAGGGAGGATCCAAATGCCCTATACGTCATTAACAAGGTGTGGTTTATTTTTATTTGGTTAAAGTTCTGTTTTGAAATGCCTCAGAAGTTTAATGTACGTTTTCTGTCTTCCCTAGGACCCAGAGGTTTTGACCCCTGACCTAGTACCGGCAACCCCTTCCTAGAGGCTTTTGGTGTTCGTCTGGACTCACCCCCACAGTCAGCAAAATGGCTAACTATTTTTTTTTTTTAAGGAATGCTGCATTGTCTAAACTGTCGTCTCTGTCACACACTGTCTGTAGCTTACTGGCGCTCTCTCTATCTGCAAAAAAATGTGTTTGTATTTTTAACAATTAAATGTTTAGTAGGCCTACGTCCTAAAATCCCAAAACTTACAACTAAAATGACTGTGTACAATAGACCTTTACAGTGTTCAAACTCCTCCAAACATCCTCTGTTTATTACTCTCTGCTTCTCATTTTGTAAACCATAAAGTTTTGTTATGTATTACTGTAATGAGATTCAATGGTCTACATTTTATAACAGTTACATGGACATATTG
Source organism: Sardinella longiceps (assembly GCA_027497455.2). Classification (NCBI taxonomy): domain Eukaryota; kingdom Metazoa; phylum Chordata; class Actinopteri; order Clupeiformes; family Clupeidae; genus Sardinella; species Sardinella longiceps. Next base: position 7,149,110 of record JAODXP020000011.1, read on the forward strand.
GGTATGTTATACTAATATGGTATTTGTTGTTATTTGCTTGAAATGTAACATGTTGCTGTATCAATAAAATAAAATGTTATGCCTATTTGCGTATTATTATTATTATTATTATTATTATTATTATTATTATTAGCCTATAAAATAATAAAAATAAAACAAATAAACCTCAGGGGTCTTTGAGGAACCTTTTCAAGGGGTTCTTGGAGGAACCTATAGGGGTCTTTGAGGAACCTTTTCAAGGGGTTCTTGGAGGAACCTTTTACAGAGGGTTCCTCGAGGAACCTATCTGAACAGAAAAGGTTCCTCCACAGTGGCAATGGTGAGGAACCCCAAAAGGTGCCTCGAGGCTCCTCCAATTCTAAGAGTGTAGGCTATTTTAGGTTCAGTATTGTCATAAAATGGTGTTTTCAGACAAATGTAGTTTTTAAAATTCAAATGATGACAAGACCACTAGTTGAAATAAAACAATTAAAGAAAAAAGAAAATATGCTATTGTTGATAGGGAAAATGACCAATAGTCAATCCATCTCAATCTCAATCAGAGTGAGTCAGAGGCAGGCTCAACATGCAGGCAAATAATTGTGAAAAGTGTTGATTTTTGTTTGATTTTCTATTAAAAATACACCAGAATGCAGGAAATTGCATCTAATATATTAAAAATTTTCGGGGGGAGGACCCCCAGACCCCCCGCCAGTTGGTCCCCCCACATTAAAAAAGCTGGTGACGCCCCTGATGCTTACTCTACTGTATACAACACGTCTAGTTGTGGTACCATAAAAGAAAATTAATTACACTTATTGAATGCTTTTTTAAGTTGTTCCGAAGGGATTTCATGAGGTGAGGAACGTCATATATCAGTGGGATCATCCTCCTCCCCAGATGGACACAGTGGGACTCATCCTCCATAGTCAACGAGGCCCCCAGGATTTTCATGGCCTTGATGTTGGTGGAGCCCTGGTCACAGACGATGCATTTTACCTGAAGGTAGGACACACATATTTCAATTTTGATTTTGCTCTGCAGTTATAAAAGGTACATAGCCATACAGTCATGGGTCCAGAAACAGATTTTTAATGTTGGACCCTACATTGCACTTGCATATGACTACTGGCGCAAAAAAATGCTATGTCTAGTGTCAGCCTATTTGTCCAAAGTAGAGCTAGGAATTTATATTGTGTCTGTTAGCACATTTGCCTTGGTGAAAGCCTGTGCTTATTGAGTACTTTTCTAGTTTCACAATGGTTTTTATACAGGTGTTGCACATAGTAAATAATCAAAGTATTGCATACAGTTGTGTATATTTATGTTAGTACATACATGCAAACCAGAGCCTTCCACAATTGTCACAGCCTCTCTCAATTTCTCGGCGATGACCTCACCAGGCATTGAGGATTTAGATAGAAAGTATCCAATTGCCTATAAAATAAATGCATGTAGTCAGTGCAGTGTTCTTTTCCTAATAGTATGTCATGTTTAGATGTTTATCTGGCATTCGAATGTTCTTGTCCATTGTTTACTACCTGTTTCCACTTCCCACTTATGGCTCGCACCATGAACACCATGGCTTGTGTAGCCGTTTCCCCACTTTTTGTAAGGCCATGGATGGAATCATGCCTCCTGTTATATTCCAATTGATTTTTGATAGACATTTCGTCCAGGACAATGGAGCAGTATTTGTCGGCCTCTTGCATGCTTTTCGTCTTTGCCTTGATGTGGGCCAAAACCCCAGGAAGAAATCCAGGCTATGGACATAACATTTGCATTACATTCTTGTGTGCTTTAGTGCTGTCTTAGCTATATGTTATCATTTTGTTTCAAAAGATGTGAGGTCACATTGAGGACATGAGGACATTTTGGTGTTCTTCTGGAACGGGTCGGGAACCTTTTTGGCTGAGAATTCAATGAGAGCCAGACAATATAGAGGCATGTCTTTTATTTGTTTGATTATCTTGTCTTAATTTGGAAAAGTCATCAAAAAGTTCATTGGCAACATCAAGCATGAGTGTTTTGGCATATTTCCCATCTGTGAATGGTTTTCTGTTTCTCACAATTGCAAAACTAGCTGAATTCGTCACCTTGGACTGAAATGTATAAATGAATGGATTGAAATATTTTAACGTTATCATTCTTTTTATTAAAGATTTGTCTGCGAGCCAGATGCAACCATCAAAGAGCCACATCTGGCTCCCAAGCCATAGGTTCCCTACCCCTGTTCTGGAATGTCATGGAATTCAATACATTGTTATATGCTGCCTGCTAGAGAGGTGTGTGAGTGTGTATAGGTTATTTTCATCCGCAACCGCATGACAAAGCTCATTCTTCAGCTAATGTTTTTACCATATTTTTAAAACCTGCATACGGCAATCATTCGACAATTTTTGTTACCAACAGAAAACAAGCCGGGTTTGACTTTTACCTCAAAGCTCCCCAGACTGCTCATCAGGTGCCTTGAGAGTGTGGCTGCAGAAGGCAACTGAAAGGTTTTTTGTAATTCTGTATAGCACCGAGGACTGTGGTGATATAGTCGTAGTGCCATGTTTTTCTGCGCTGTGGTGTACCGCTGCCCATGGGGTTTTGCCTTAGTCAGGGCTATCTGCCCAGCCACAAAATCCCTAGCCCTTTCAGGGAGGCAATCAGATGGTAGAGCCTGGATTTCCTGCTGATTAAGTCTGCATATAAAATTATTTGAATTAATTTGTTAATGACCAAGGATTCATCCAGCTTATTCTCACATACATATAAGTAGTAGGTGTAAGACATTCTCAGATTGTATCTCTTGTATGTCTAGGCCTATCCTGTGTAGTTCGATGTTAGGGACTTGTATATGCGTCCAGATGGAAGCATGACATGTATGAAGTGGGTGAGTGGTGTCATTTGAAAATGGACTGTGCTCTGGTTTTGGTATGTTTGTTGTTGATCTCTGAAAGATTGGGTGTGAGGATGGCGGCTAATACGTAAAACAATCAGGCTGCTGACCTTAATAGGCTGTATCATGATTTTGATTGACAGTGTGTGACATGGGGTGACTGAAATGATTATGAGTTTTAAAATAGCTCAGTCTCAGGTTTACTTGTACTAAGGTGAAAGTTGTTGTTGTTTGCAGTAATACATACTTTGACCGCAGGTTCCTTAGTTTGGTGGTCACCCTGTAGCGATACTGACGCATTTTTGCTCTTTCCCACGTCAGCGCTTTTTTCAGGTCTTTAATTGTCTGCAAAAATATCTGATTAGTTCTTCAACATTTTGAGAATTCTTTGATTGTATAGACCTAATGCCTTAGATTCATACATTACAGGTGCAGTCTTGAATTCCCTTGTCTTTACCTTGTCTTTCTTTGCCAGCAGTTTGTTGAGGTCGTCAGATGGTGGTCTTTCTTCCTCTGCTGGCATATTTAAATCTGGAAAGATAGATATTACAATTGTATTTGTGCATTTGTTTGAGGAATTAGAATAACAAGCAAGCACAACACAGTTTGAACCTTTTTAAGACCACCAGTAGCTAACAAGGTGTCCACTCCCTCATATAGTCTAGTCACCAGAGGGGGTTCCCATGCACCCCCATGACTTGTTATTGAAACCCATTTTTTTAGACTCCTAAATATGTCTAGTTAATAATGTATGCTGTCAGAAAAGGTGTGGCATAAGTGTTAAATTGGCTTTCTCTTCATGCCTCAGGTCCAAATGTATTGGTTCAATACCCAAGTCACTTGTGTTGATTATTCATTTGTCCTACATTCCCTAGGCCTAAGTCCTTAAACTTACTGGAATAGTTGTCTTGCAGAGTGGGAAGTTAAATTCTGATGGTGTGTTCAGATGCTACTCTCTGCGAAGTACTACAATCTCTGTCTGTGGAGTTCCCATACCAGGTGATGGTTAGGGTTATAGTCCTACAAGTTACTTGATGATCTTTAGTCAGATGCAATAACTCTGCTGCCACCTATAATCCACTATCATTTTCTTGACATTCATTGTCTGTTAGACTGATACCATTGAACCACCTCTTTAACCTGGCACAGGTAGGCCTGTTCATTGTTGTTGCTGATGTTACGGACAAGTCCGTATGCCGCCCCCTGTTGGTCTTGTTTTTCTTTTTGTGTACAGGCTGGAGTGGGAGGGGACTGTCCTGACCAAGGTCATGTGACCAATTGATGTAATTGGCCACAGGATTTAAGGGTTGCTGTTTGGAGGTTCGGGGTTCCTCCTCTCTGCCAGCAGCGCTGCATTTGGATTTTGTTTGGCGTTTTCCACCGACCTGATTTACACTACATTTTTGCTTTGTTCCAGCGCATCTATACTGACATTTACTATCATTTCACTGCACCACATTATTTACTTTTCTATTTTCAACTTAATTTACTTTAATAAATATCTCAGCTCTTGGGGATCGCAAGAAGACGCAGGTGGTAGCTTATTTAGTGTGTTTGTGAGTTAGATACAGGGAACTCCTCACTCGTTTGTTTTCAGTTATCGCAGTCAATGCCAGCCCTGCACTTGATCTGTTTGGTTATGGTTTAATCAGTCACGTATTTGCAACAAATTTGTAATTTGTTGGTTCAGATTTGTATTTCGCCACCCTGAGTGTTTGTACGGTAACGTTAATTTACGATGGATGCAGTTGATAAATTACCGAGTGCAACTGAGGGATTAACGTATGAGCAGCGTAAAGAGTTGATACGTTTGCGCTGTGAGCAGAGTATAGATTTAATACGTTTGAAGCATGAACAGAGGATCTTTCACATTAAGTGTGAAATGGAAAAATTAGATCGTGAAAGGGAAGAAATACTGGGTCTAACTCCTGAAATGGAGGAGGAAAAACTGATGCATGAGTCAGAGCTTTTGTGCGTAAAGGCAGAGGGGATAGGAGTGCTACTTGATGATAATTTAGCGGGTGGGAGAGTTGAGTGTGAGGATGCACCACCACCTGTTGCAGTGAAAATTGTGCCATCTATCTCTGAACCTGATGCCTGTGTTGATTTTCCAGAAGTGTTTCCATCTTGTGCAGTGACATGCGAGATGAGCTGTTCTGTGGATACTGAGGACTCTGGCGCGGTTAGCCATAAGTCCGAAGAATCTGTTTTGCCATCTTCACAACTCATTTCTGTTTGCAGAGGCCTGGCTGAAAGTAGTGAACTGCAAGTCTCGTCGGCTCCCTTGCAAGATTCAGTACTGAGCTCTGAATTGGGGCAAGGTGAGGTAGAAATTGTGCTTGGTCTGTCATTTTCTGTGGGGGGTGAAGATGTGGAAAAGTTGGCAGAGGTAACATTACCTGTTGTAAAAGCTGCGTCTGATGTCATGAGCGGTAGCTCTGATGCAAGTGATGTCTGTATTGAGCCTGATAAGTGTGAGATACCGGTTTGTCTGCCTTTACCCACTTTGTGTTACAGTGAGCTTCCAGTAGCCCAGAAGGAACATTCAATCCTGGAATATTCGGTGGCCAAGTCTAAGGAGGTACCGGAGCCTTATGTTTGTCAGCCTTCTGTACAGGAGGCTGAGAGCAGTACAAGGGTGGTTGGACTACTGTTAGTTAGTGAGCAGTTAGTCAGTCTGAGCATGGTGGCAGCAAGCTGTGAGGATGACTAGCATAGTGACCTTGTGTTGCAGTTTTCAGTTGAGCCTGAAGATTGTGAGAAGTTGGGAAATGTAGAGGGTCTACTCTGTGGCCATTTTGTGAAGACTTCTTTTCAGTCTGCACTATCTCCCTATGTTCAGTCACCGTTTGGTGATATTGAAAACTGCTTTACAGTCTCGGGATGGGACAAACTGTCTTTCATTGTGAGGATGAGGGTGTATTTGTCAGTTTGTTTTTGCTTTAATCCACTCTCCTTTTTGCAGTGTACCGCTTTGCGTCTAGTGTTGGGCCTACTACACCCGTGTGGCCCATGGATCTGGCCCATTGGTCCCATGGATGGATTGTGGGTTGATGACCTATGTGACCCTGGTTAACTTCTGTTCTAGGACATTTGAAATTTATAGTTTATTTTGGTATTTGTGTTTCTGTGAACAGAGGTCCTTTGTGGGCCCTCTGTCTTTATGGGGGGAGGTGTTACGGACAAGTCCGTATGCCGCCCCCTGTTGGTCTTGTTTTTCTTTTTGTGTACAGGCTGGAGTGGGAGGGGACTGTCCTGACCAAGGTCATGTGACCAATTGATGTAATTGGCCACAGGATTTAAGGATTGCTGTTTGGAGGTTCGGGGTTCCTCCTCTCTGCCAGCAGCGCTGCATTTGGATTTTGTTTGGCGTTTTCCACCGACCTGATTTACACTACATTTTTGCTTTGTTCCAGCGCATCTATACTGACATTTACTATCATTTCACTGCACCACATTACTTTTCTATTTTCAACTTAATTTACTTTAATAAATATCTTTTATTTAAAACGTTATATCCACGTGTGGACTCTCCTCAATGTTACGGGCCAAAACGAGCCTTGGTCCGTAACACTGATCAGACCCATGCCATTCGCAGACTTACTGATGGAGGTGTGTACTACTACTCACTGGCTCACAGGCCTAACAATGTTTTATCTCTTTTTCAACATTCAATGCTAAATTATGTGAAAAAGTGGTCTCATTTGTCCTTATGCCATGTATGGTTCAAAAGATGCATGGGAACCCCCTCTGGTGACTAGACTAAGATGGCAAAGTAGCCTTTACATTTACACACATGCATTTATCAGACACTTTTATCCAAAGCCACTTACAATAGCCAGGTCCAGATATATTTATTTAATTTCAAACATGTCATGGTAATGTCTCCATGATGTCAGCATTCGTGCTTGTTTTTGTTTGTAACAAAGATTTTTCTTGCAAAGAATGATCACACAATTTTTCCCTGTACAGACTTTTTTATTTCCCTTCCCATTACCCTATGGCCTTTTCAAACATTCACTTGCCAGTCTTGTAATGTGGCTTATTTCATACTCTGCCTAGATGACCAGAATTCCAGAGTGTCCTCACCACTGTTGTGATATGGATTAAACGCTGGAGGGGTGAAGACAGAAAAGGTATGTAGATATTCTCTCACTGTGTGTGGATGAAATCTTTATTATACTCTGATTGGCTGATTCATGTAATTTAATGTTAGGAAGTACACTCAAGGGAGGACATTAGGACTAGTTTAGCCATTTTCCAAGGCTTTCAATCATTTCTTTTTATCTTGGATCATGGAAATTCAGCTTTTTTGGTCAGGGCGTCAGGGAGTCAGGGGCTATGCTTTAAATCACTCCAGAGCACCACTTAAAATTTGCAAGTTGCAAAGTATCCCTGACATTTACAGATGTGCATTTAGCAAAGACTTTTATCCAAAGAGACTTACAGAAGGAGGGTTAACATTAGAGCTGCAAGTAAAAAAAAAAAAAAAAGAAAAGAGAACTTACTAAGAGTGCAATTTGCTAATGGGACATAATGGACAATGCATTCCAGGTAGTTGGATGTTCTAGGACAAGCCTAGACCTTAAACAAATTGGGTTAATACCTATGTGTGATCAAAACTTGTCTGTGTAGTCCAAATGGAAATGCCTTTCTACTGTGGTACCTGTAGCCCCATTTCCACTGCAGGGCCTATGCACACTATCCAGGTAACAGGAACTTTTTCAGGACCATCCCTCTCTTCAGCCCTTTCAGCCACTGTGTCTTAAGTGGTAACAGGAACTACAGGACTTTTCATATCCGCGCTACCTACCTCTGCAGCACCATTTCTCTCTCTCAGCGACAGCAAAACTCACCTTTTCTCTCACCATTTTAAAAAAACATTTTATTTTATGCTGTAACCATGGCACTAAAGCAGTTTCTTCAAGGCTGAAAGTTCCTGCAGTGGAAACACGGCTTGTGCTTACGGTACCATTTAATATGCAACATTGACATTACCTGTCTCTTTCTGTCGCACAGGGCTTTGCTGGCTGAAAAAGACGGGGACGGCTTTTGGAGACAGGCGTTTTCTCTGACCCTTGGAAAAGAAATATTTGACTTGTCACTGTACTGTTAGACTAATTCTTTTATATTAATCCTACTAATCATTTGATGTATAATACATGGTAAATTGGTTTGTTGTGTTTTCACAAAGTTCAAAGCGGGGTTAGTTAGGGTTAATTGTGTTAAGGGTTAATTGTGGGTTAAGGGTTAATTGTTGGTTAACTGTGGGTTAATTGTGTAAGTAAGTAGTTAGTAAGTAGCCTAAGTAGTAAGTAAGTTAGTATAGTAATTTTGTTAATATAGTTAATATATACAGTGCATGTTTTTAATAGACATATGCTAGACATACTTTGCAGCTTAGGTCCTTTGGCCTGAAATGATCTTCACAGACCACATAGCCACCTTTCTCTGCCTCGGTTTTTGTTAGCGTTTTAGGCAAATCTGCCCTCCGGGCATTGTAAAGCCACTTTTCTCTCCTGTGTCAATAAAATGCTGTTTTAGAATATTGCTTTTATATATATTTTTTTTTATTTTGTGTGACAAACTTCATGATTATGCAGTGTATTTAGTTTTAATTCTTCATGCCAATACTAGGCTAAGCCTGAAGCAGTTGTAATGTAATACAAACATGTCCTTCCATAGTAATTTCATGGTATACTACATAAGCCTAAAGCAGTTGTAATGTAATACAAACATGTCCTTCCAAACTAATTTCATGGTGTTGCAATTCCTTTTTATTTATCCATCTGCAGCATTTAAATGGCCATAGCTGTGAACTAAAGGGTTAACCGTGTCTGACAGTATGTCATATACGCGAGCGCAACTTTGCTAACATTGCAGGCACACCCCCCAATTAAAATAGGCTACAGCCATTGACTGACTTACCTTTTGTCATTTTTTGGCAGGGCAAAAAATGATTTTCCACACCCCACCCTGTTATTACACCCGTAAAACGCACATAAACGTGGCATGTTGATAGAGGTAGAGGGATCGCTATAATTTTCCTTACTACTCCAGTGTGAAAACAAGGTAGGAATTGCGCCAAATTTTGGGCGCAATAATAGATATATGATGGTCACCAGGCTTTGCAATATGTTACTATAACATTGCAACACTCGCAAAAGTATGCCCATGATGTTCTTTTGAAATATGTTTTTTTTTTTTTTTTATCATTTACATCGTTGTGTTTATAGATTATCTTTTATGTTCACTTATTAGACAATGTTGTTAGCTTAGCAGCTAACTAGCAAAAGCTAACTTTCACTGTTATTTTTCAAGACAAATGATTGATACACAAAATTGTGATGTCATCTTTATTCATCGTAACATCAGACATAACGTTAAATCTTAGTCGGCATCAGTTACAAGCAAGGTGAAAGTTAGGTGTTGATTTCCTTGGCTTTGCCCCAAACAGTAGCATGGTATGACATTGTTGACTACCAGCAGACAGCAGCTAACAGCGATGACATCTGTTTCTGCCGGCCGGCAGCCGTAAAGCAAAACGGTGTCGTGAAGCATTACGCATGCGCAGTCCGTCATAACCTGTAAGAAAAAAGGCTTTTAATACCTTAATTTAATACAAAACCGCCGTTTTTTTCAGCGATTTTACTCTGATTTTCATCGTGATTTCAGACATACTAATTTTATGCCCCTTTGTCCTTGGAAAGTGGATATGTAGGACTCTCCCCATTCATTTAGATAGGGCCTGGTCTTGTTAAGCCCAAATAGCTGCCCGGAGGCGTGTCCAAAATGGCGGCCGAGTGATGGGACTTGCCTTAGAAGGACTTTGATGCTCCTGAGCAGAGGGCTAGCTGAGATACTGCACACCGGACTCCTTCAGCAGCTGGCTAAGCGTCCTGTACAGCACAGGGACAGACGGAGGCGGTGGGCCCAGCACCGGAGGGCAGAAAAGTCCAGGCATCTCAGACAGAAAGGTCCTTCCTTGTAGATGTGGCTAGCTGGTCTACCTTTACAGTATGTCATAACACAGTAGCATAATATTATAAACCACAATGCATTATGGTAAATCGAGTTAATCAACTCAGACATAAAATACAGTGTATTTTAGAGGACCTTACACATGCATACTACAGGATTCTGGAAAGTAATTGATTGTATCTCCACTCCTCCATTGACAGAAATGTTGTCCACCCTGGTGGCTGAAATGCGGTGCTTGTATTCCATGAAATGGGACCCATTCACAATAATCTGGGTGAAGTGAAGAAATCAGAGGTGAAATCAATTATTAAGTATTATTAGTGCTGGCAAAATTAACTGATTAATCACATGATTAATCCAAAAAATTTAACTCGGATTAAAAAAATTAACTCAGATTAATCCTGATGGATATGGTTCCACTTTCATGGCATGTATTATGTTAAATTTCAGATAGAAAATGGAACGGTTATCAAGTCAAACTATACAAAGATAATGGCCTAGCTCCTGACTGTCCAACAACATGTTTGGGGAATCCTTCAGGGTAGGGGACAGGTGTGAATTGCCCCATTTGAGACAAACAAAGCCAACTATTCAGTATCAGGGCCGCAAAATAAGGATCCAATATACCCTAGCATCCAAATTCTTACTGGAGGAAATGAGTTGCGATTAAAAGTGATTAATCACGATTAATCTTTGAAAGATTTTGTGATTAATCAGATTAATTTTTTTAATCGTTTGACAGCACTAAGTATTATGCATTCTGCACAGTACAGTAAGCTACAACATAGCATTGTAAAGAGGAAAGATGACATTCTCACAGAGTAAGAGTCCCGATTGACCAAGAATACCAAGGTGAAGTTGTCCCCAAGAGAGATTGGTGAAGGTTTTTTGTGCTCCTCCGTACCCCATTTTGAGCCTTGCAGGGTATTGCACACAACATAGCTAGATCTGCCATACCGTGGATTGAAATGAAGGGCTCGATCTGTGCCACAGCAAAAATCCACCTGAAATCTTCGACATGGAATAAAACAAGATTATAGTCTATCAGTATAAAACGTATCTGCCCAGCTATAACAGACAAGCCAGCTGGTCATGTTCACATTAGGCTATTTACTATCAATAGGCCCACACCTATGTAAACAAAATTTGATCTTTATAACAAGACAGTCTGATACACCCTTTTCCTTTCCCAATATCTGAGTTTCCTCTCCTTAATGGGAGAATTTCTGAATTTGACTAAGTCTGCATTTTAAATTTTACCATTACATATGGTAAAGTGTCTTCTCAGTGTTCATCTACAAAATGTTGTTGTGGTCAGGTGCAGAACTCAGATGTACACAATTGATGCATCAGCCAACAAGGTCTAAGCGCTAATTGACTAACGTTACCATTACAAAGCAAGGTGTGCTGCCGCTCTATGAGTAAGTCTGGCTTACGCATGACAACATGGGGAAAAACAAAATGTATGGACTTCATACATTTGCCTAAATGAAAGCGCTTCCATAGAGAATGAGAGGAAACTAAATCAGGTGAGATCCAAATATTTATTTTTCTGTATTCCTACCTTTCGGCACCTGGTAGCACTCTTCCAGTGACAGTAATGGTCTTTCCCTCATGAAGACCACCCTTGATAGTACCAGTGAATGGCAGCACCTAGGAAGAATCAATGGTGTCATTTGTCGTCTCCAAAAAACACCCTGCAGGCCTACTACTACTCTTATACTGATAGGCCTAGGCTTATCAGTGCCTACATGTAAAATAGCACAGTATTAGTATGGGATTCAATTAACTTTCAGTCAGGTACAGCAACTGTAGTCCATTGATTCACAAGGTACTGTGCTGTGTGGTTATGGTGCATTCGAGGAAGCTGGGAGATGGGACTTATGCCACTTGAAGCCTACGAGGTCCAACCTCAAAGCGTTCCAGGCAAACAAAGTGGCTAACGATTGTAATAGGCTATTATTTGCCTAGAGGCGGTTCCACTATCAGCAATGTGTGCGTCATCATTTTGTTTACAATTTCATGCCTACCCTAAACTTCATTGACAGATAATACAGCAACATATGATTGTCCTTGTAGAACATATTACATTATATTACACTATTTAGTACAACTAAATGCCGATAAATACAGTCTGTGGTCTTTCAGTTTATGTAAGAAGTTTCTGTCTGTGGGCGCCGCCATTGTTATGTGATGTCATTCTACTGCATCACGGTGAAGTCGGGGTACATCGAAGTACTCCCACTTCGCAACTAGAATCTCCCACTTCAAGTGGCGTTCCAGTGCACTTTTCGTAGTAGGAGGTCTGAAATCTCCTATCTCCCAGCTACCTGGAATGCACCATTAGTATATCCCTCTTCTGCTCCTTGCATACTGGGGAGCAGTGTATAGATACAGACGGCAAGTACGGTTAACGCCCCCAAAATGCGAGGGTGGAGTCAGCGTGGGGGATAACAGAGGCCAATTTAACATTATGGTAGAGAAAGTTGCTAAACAATACAAGATCTCTTATTAAAATTGAACAAAGTCCATATTAGATGTTTTGTCTAATCATGACCTGTTTGCCTGCTTGTGTTTAGACTAAAATAATTTTTCTATCATTTGTTTATTGCAGTTACACTAACAGAAATGTCATGAGCTGTCTCTGCTCCTGTCAAAAGTAAAGCAACTTTCAGGCTCCTTGTAGATGGTGCTCAGTGTAACTTCTAGCTTAGCATGCCATTGACTTCTTCACTAATTTTGGGTTTGTTTCCCCCCATGGGGGACATGAGGAGCTGATTTGATCTCTGCAGAAAGCAGTGTGTGGTATGCAGTACATGACAAACAGTCCATTGATGACATAGCCATAGGCCCTTCTGCTGCTTGCATAGCCTACTATGATGATGCAAACGCTTACAGGGGAGAAGTATGGAGCTCAATAAACCTAGACCTAGCCTGGGAGTATTCAAGCAGTTAATTTAAAAATGGGGAACTTGCAGTAGGCTATGTATGTTGCATAGCAATGTGCCATTTTGGAAAACTAGCCTAGAATGATCACTTCAAAGTAAATCTTTACCTTTCAAACGCAATCAGCATTAGAGCTTAGATCGGGCCCAAAAATTGGAGCCCGACCCTACCGAAGACCGATCATTTTCTACCCAAGCCCGGCCCGGCCCGAGAGATAATGTGTGATAATGAGCCCGAGACCGATTTAAACCCGACATGTTAAATAGGCCTAATAATGGCCTACTTTTGTAACTGCATGTTCAGCAACAATTCCGGATTGATTTACGGACATTTGTTCAGCATATTGCCTGTTGACAAGTCTTCATGTCTGTGTTGAGGTCCACGTCTTTCTGTCATACCTTGCGGTGAGGTCGCTGAGACACAGCTGCTCTGCGCACCTCTCATCTCATTCACTGAGATAGGCTGCTCATTCATTCATTAGACCGTCATGCTGGCAAATCCACGAACAACAAAAACCTTAACCAGAAGTTTTCTGGTAATAGACGGAGGTTATAATGCGTTGAGTTTGACCAAAATGTTGCAACGTTTACCCGTATTGTATTCAGAAACACCGTAATTTCTCCAAATGTATCCACTTTCACTTTCGGTTCCCACACGAAAGAAGCACGATTTTACTGTCGAAAAACAAACGTGATGTTTCCTTATGCTTTCCACTGGACTGGGTTAATTTTATTTTATTTTCCCCCCATCACATTAGAAGCTTTATATTACGTTATATGACTGATGTAGCCGACAGAGCGCAAGACAGGTGCTGCTCAACGCTGCACAGAGCTGTCCAAACATTTTATTTTTTTCTATTAATCACCTTTGGCTTAGATAACATTTTTTACTGAGTTACTTAACCATAATACATACTTGCACACACTATAGCATCATAGGCTAAATAAATAAAATAAAACAAAAAATATTCTATTTATGGAACATTGATCACGAGCCCGGCCCGGCCCGAGCCCGATAGAGTGACGGCAAATGCAGGGGCGTCACCAGCTTTTTTAATGTGGGGGGGACCAACTGGCGGGGGGTCTGGGGGTCCTCCCCCCGAAAATTTTTAATATATTAGATGCAATTTCCTGCATTCTGGTGTATTTTTAATAGAAAATCAAACAAAAATCAACACTTTTCACAATTATTTGCCTGCATGTTGAGCCTGCCTCTGACTCACTCTGATTGAGATTGAGATGGATTGACTATTGGTCATTTTCCCTATCAACAATAGCATATTTTCTTTTTTCTTTAATTGTTTTATTTCAACTAGTGGTCTTGTCATCATTTGAATTTTAAAAACTACATTTGTCTGAAAACACCATTTTATGACAATACTGAACCTAAAATAGCCTACACTCTTAGAATTGGAGGAGCCTCGAGGCACCTTTTGGGGTTCCTCACCATTGCCACTGTGGAGGAACCTTTTCTGTTCAGATAGGTTCCTCGAGGAACCCTCTGTAAAAGGTTCCTCCAAGAACCCCTTGAAAAGGTTCCTCAAAGACCCCTATAGGTTCCTCCAAGAACCCCTTGAAAAGGTTCCTCAAAGACCCCTGAGGTTTATTTGTTTTATTTTTATTATTTTATAGGCTAATAATAATAATAATAATAATAATAATAATAATAATAATACACAAATAGGCATAACATTTTATTTTATTGATACAGCAACATGTTACATTTCAAGCAAATAACAACAAATACCATATTAGTATAACATACCCAATATGTCCATGTAACTGTTATAAAATGTAGACCATTGAATCTCATTACAGTAATACATAACAAAACTTTATGGTTTACAAAATGAGAAGCAGAGAGTAATAAACAGAGGATGTTTGGAGGAGTTTGAACATACTGTAAAGGTCTATTGTACACAGTCATTTTAGTTGTAAGTTTTGGGATTTTAGGACGTAGGCCTACTAAACATTTAATTGTTAAAAATACAAACACATTTTTTTGCAGATAGAGAGAGCGCCAGTAAGCTACAGACAGTGTGTGACAGAGACGACAGTTTAGACAATGCAGCATTCCTTAAAAAAAAAAAAAAAATAGTTAGCCATTTTGCTGACTGTGGGGGTGAGTCCAGACGAACACCAAAAGCCTCTAGGAAGGGGTTGCCGGTACTAGGTCAGGGGTCAAAACCTCTGGGTCCTAGGGAAGACAGAAAACGTACATTAAACTTCTGAGGCATTTCAAAACAGAACTTTAACCAAATAAAAATAAACCACACCTTGTTAATGACGTATAGGGCATTTGGATCCTCCCTCTAATAGATATGGTAGAAGTAATGTTGCGAGAATCACTTGAAGACCTAAAAATAACATGGAAATAACATTAGAGATACAACACTAACTACAGACCACAACTCTAATTCAGTAACCACAGAAAGGTGGTAATGGTACCTTTTCAGCCTCCTTGTACATCAGAAAAAGATCCCGGCCCATGGACTGGTGACTGAATTCTTCTAAGACTTCCATTGCAACAGGTCCCATTGCGAGGATCACTTGAAGACCTAAAAATAATGTAGCAATAACATTAGAGATACAACACTAACTGCAAACCAGAGAGGCCTGAATACATCATCATAATTTAATGTGTCTTTATGGATATATTTGTGTTTTACCAAGATGGAAAGGTGGATATGTTCAACTTTGGATGTATAACGATAGTGGAGATTTCCTTACTTGAAATACACAGCCGTTAGCTTGTGCTTTCCTCTCTTTGCTCCAAGGGGATTGACGATCACAAATTCATCAACATAAGCGTAGCCGAATATTGTTGTGATTATAAAGAAGTGTTGCAAGGATCACTTGAAGACCTAAAAATAACATGGAAATAACATTAGTGATACAACACTAACTACAGACAACTCTAAATCAATAACAATAGAAACATGGTAATGGTACCTTTTCGGCCTCCTCATACATCAGAAAAAGATCCCGGTCCATGGACTGTTGACTGAATTCTTCTATGACTTTTCATACTTCTATGACTTTTCCCATTTCTGTTATGACATAGTGGTCAACATCAACACTGAGTTGATGTATGGTAGAAGTAGAGTTGTAAGGATCATTTGAAGACCTAAAAATAATATGACAATAACATTAGAGACACTAACTGCAGACCACAATATTGATTCAGTAATCATAGAAAGTGGGTAATAGTACCTTCTTGGCCTCTTCATTCATCAGAAAAATATTGCGTCCCATGGAATGGTGACTGAATTCTTCTATGACTTTTCTAGTGACAGGTCCCATTTCTGTTGACATTGTGGTCAACGTCAACATTAAGCTAACGTGTGGTAGAAGTAGTGTTGCGAGGATCACTTGAAGACCTGAAAATAACATGGAAATAACATCAAAGACACAATACTAACTGCACACCACAACTCTAATTCAGTAACCACAGAAAGGTGGTAATGGTACCTTTTCAACCTCCTCGTACATCAGAAAAAGATCCCGGCCCATGGACTGGTGACTGAATTCTTCTAAGACTTTCATTGCAACAGATCCCATTTCTGTTATGATACTGGGGTCAACGTCAACACTGAGCTGATGTATGGTAGAAGTAGTGTTGTGAGGATCACTTGAAGACCTAAAAATAATACAGTATGACAATAACATTAGAGACACTAACTGCAGACCACAATTCTAATTCAGTAACCAGAGTAAGTGGGTAATGGTACCAGTACCTTCTTGGCCTCTTCATTCATCAGAATCATCTGTTTTGACTGTTTTGCAGTCAACGTCAACATTGAGCTATTTCTGCAAGAAGCTTTGCATAAAACACAAAAAAAGATAATACATTAAATTCAAGGGGATTTAATTGTCACATAAATTGACATATTGAGTGTATCAGTAGTGAAATTACATTCACCAAACCAACTTACAACATACACACGTTTCACATTATCCAGAGTCAACCAACATCCCAGTTCTTTAAGTGTACAGTGATGTTGACAGCTAGGCTATAACAAAGTTTTGAAGACCTCACTTTTTTCATCAGGTCTTTGCTAGGGTGGTGGCCGGTGGGTAACTTGGGAAGCCTGTAACAGCAGAGGGAAATCACACAGTACTCCAATTAGGTTAGTTCCCTTGAGAAATCATTATGATTATTACCCTTCCCCTTTTCATGAGATTCACAAATTTACCTCAAATTCAGCAAACGTTCTTGGCTATTTGATTAAAGCCAGTGAGAGATGGTTTAAACTGTCCAGTGTGGAATCTGAATCTGCAAACAAACAGACAAACATACAAAACAAAACAGAAATTAATGTTTAACTTGACAGTCACTGGCAACAAAAATTAACAATAACTGACTAAACTAATTGCATGGCATTCTAAATCATTACACAGCACCAGCATGAAGGCCAGGTATATTGTCTGGCCACAGTGTCAATGGTTTCATCATAAACCTCACTAAGTTTTGTAGGGTAACATGGTGATGACCAATGATACAGTACATTACAGAATAGAAACATAAATTGCAAGATTGCAGACCACTTGTTCATTCATAGGCAGGAGCAGTCCTGTCGATGGCGACAGCTGTTTCTGTCTGTTTCGCGTTCAGTTTGGCATACAACGCAAACTATGATGGCATTTATGGGTTAATCCTGGGTTCATCTAGCACACCAGGTAGCTTGAAGCCAAGTTTTTCCAAAATTGTCATACCATATCAAAGGCTAACTTTTCGCCAGTTTGTCCCAAACTTATAAACACGTATCAACATAGTCTCCGGAAGAAAACATGTTTGTTATAAAAATGCTGTCTAAAGACGAACAGTCATGCTATCGATACGTTACATGTTGCATGACTTACCTGTAACATTAGCTAGCTTTATGGCTAGCAATACGGATTTTAATGTAACGTCGTAAAGGGAATCACAAGTAAATCTAGACATCTCATCTCGATGTCATTCAAGTGAATATCAATAAAATAACAATCGTGATAAACTGAAAATCAGTAAAATATTACCATGAATTGCTAGCGGTTAAATGTAGCTAGCTATCGATAGCATTGTGGTAAAGCCTAAATACAACAACGTAGCCTAATGTCAACACTGCCACGCTATGAATTAACATGTAATACTTAAAAGGGCTCCTACTGACTCAATCATTAAGATTAAAAGTACTTAATATTACACAATAAAACTCACCTGCAAGTCGTTTGTTGCAAACTCAGGAGGACCCCCCACAAACTGGTAAAACCAACCGGCGAAATTTGAAATCACCCAGCTCGCGCATGTTGTGGTTCATCCTAGAGGTTCGTCGAGGAACCTCTGACCAACAGGAACTCCAAAAGGTTCTCTCAAGAACCTCCTAGACAGGCAAAGTGCCTGGAGGCACTCCTAATTTTAAGAGTGGGTTCGTCGAGGAACCTCTGACCAACAGGAACTCCAAAAGGTTCTCCCAAGAACCTCCTAGACAGGCAAAGTGCCTGGAGGCACTCCTAATTTTAAGAGT
>JAODXP020000011.1:7172730-7302373 GCA_027497455.2 Sardinella longiceps
CCTAGTTTTTTTAGGAAAGGTCCAAAACATTTAAATTGTTATTTTTAAATATCTATCCCATATATGTATCTATGTGAATTTTTTCATTGAGATCTGAAGAGGGTTTGTATCAGCCCCTATGGAAATCTGCATGAGTCTTACAGAAACTGACTCTTAACCTAAACAATTTTTCTTTTTGCAACTGTGAGGAAAGCCAAGGCATTGAGCATTCAGCCAATGCAAATAGGACCAGCTAGGCCTTCCTACTTACCGAATGAACTTAGCATTTTGCCTATATTATGCCATTTCTTGGTTGCTTTCCACTACTGGCTGATTTACCTAAAAGTGTTCTCATCCCCGCGATTCGGATATTTTGCTTGATACGTTGACATTACACACATTTCATATCAAACTTAAATTGTGCCTTTGCCAAATAGTTCGTTTTCCTTTGCACAAAGTTGTTCAAACAATATGATAACATGAAGTTTCCTTTTGTTTTCCTTCTTGTCTATAGCTTTAGTCTTTCCAGTGAGAAAAAAAAAACACCTGTGCTTACAGGCTGAAGTTCGTGGCAAAGTGAGCCAGGAGTTGTCAAGCACACAATTCAGGACACAGGACGCAATTTTTTTAATTTTATAATTCGCTGCACAGTAGATGTTTAGTCGCATCGCTTGCATACTGTCACGAGATATCAAGGGGGATAAATGTTATCCTCACCAGAGATAAAATGATTCAAGCAGAGGCAGGGATATCAAAACCAGAGGTACGGAAATCCTACCCATCCACCCCAGCAAATCGCACCCTGGTTAGGGTTAAGGTAGTGCCTTTTAGGCTGTGCTGCCTGGAAGATGCTGTTGGGGGCAAAAAACACCATTGAGCTTACATTGCATTGGGTGTCAGGCCGATAACAAAGAAAAACATTGAGTCCCAGGTTTGATAGCGAAGAAAAAAAGACCTTGAGGAACACTCTGAACACCTGTTGGATTAGATCAGTGGTTCTCAAACTTTGTCTGTTTTGAAAAGCAGAGAATTTTCACACTCCATCTGGAAGGCTCAATTTGCATACAATACATGTATCTCCGTGAGGAATACTTTGCGAGTACAGGATTTTTGTTAATGTTAGAATTTTCATGTTACTAATTCAAAGCCAAATTTCTCTCGAACCCCTCATTACAGCAACTAGCAAATAACCAATAATATTGGAAAGCTCAATGCACTGTCATATGCGCATATCTGAAAAATAGCTGTGAATTTGGGGGGCATGGTGTGACTGCTGGCAAAATTTGCAAAGACGTGTCTCGCGCCCCACCTGTCATGTCTGCGCCCCACAGTTTGAGAAACACTGGATTAGATCAGGGGTGGCCAACCAGTGGGAGACCAAGAGCCACATATCTGACTATGTTACAGAAAAGAGCCACATCGGCACACGGAAGCATGAACCTGTTGCAACCAACCTCTGCCAGACAGATAAATTGTAAATGTCACACCCCAATATGATAAGAGAAATGTACCCCAATAGTAAGATAACAAATTCAATTCAAAGTTTAGTCCCTTTTGGAAAATCCTGGTCGAGGTTAGCATGGAGTGAGCTAGTAACGCTGAAATTTTGAAGCCTTGAAATGCGCCAATGACGACTGACATATGAGGCAGAATGGCACTAAAACACAAACTTGGACATGAACGTAAGAGCCGCATGACTCTGGGCAAAGAGCCGCATGCAGCTCCCGAGCCTGGAAAGTACAGTGCCTTTGATTGAAAGCTGTGAAAACATGAATTATGTAACTTCAGCCAAAAACCCTGGTACCACTGGGTATAAACACCATAGAATGTCCTTGTGTGTTATTCACAACTTTTATTCATTTAACTGCATATAATTGCATATAATTGTTTCAATGTAATGAGTAGAGGCATAAGAGTCAGAGCCAAGCTGAAATTATTCTGGAACACCAGGTGCATAAATTACAGTCCAAAAAGATAAGAGGGGCACGTCTTCAAGGCCATAATAAACACTTCAAACAGCCGAAGTCCAACAGCCCCATCTACAGTTTCGAAAAGCAATACAATAGTTTGATACAAATGTGGTCTAATAGCTCCACCTTGTGACCAAAAGAAGTTACAAGGTGTGAAACATATGCTGAATATTAATTTATGAGATTTTGATAAGTTAAGTTAAAATAATTGGGCAAGGGCTGGGTTAGAGATAAGACTAACAAATCTAGTTGGGGATATTCAAATATTATTCTCACCTTAAAACGAGCATGCACCCCCGAAAATATTCGAGGATACCTATGAGACCCGATAATCACTTGGATGAGACACTGTGCTTCTCCTGATAACATTTGTGTATGTTACTGTAATAAATCAGCATCAGCATTATTCCTTACATGGAGACTGAGCTCTTTCACATATCAGCACTTAAAATCTTCCAGCATTGTGCGTAGGCTGTTAGTTTCACTTGTCAGGTGCCATTGTTTGGAAACACACACTCTTACACACACCTATTACCCTTTTAAGTGTTGTACAGTGTAGTAGACCTTTTGTCAGCGGTAGCAGTGTTGATCAATGAAGAGCTAATGATACACATACAGTTTTTATAACTGTTATAAGTGTAAGCTACTAAACTTAGGCCCTCATTTACTAAGACTAGGATATTTGCGCTGCGTCTGTTTATGCGAGAACGTTAATATCACACGCAGCGCCTCCTCATTTTGCAATGTTTTAATCAATCCTCAAACAGATAAGGCAAACAGCGCTTACTCCGCCTTCTAGTGCAAAATTACAAACATGTGTCCGCATGTGTTCTCTATCCTGGATCCTGCGCAGCAGAGGCGCAAGCAGTTTTGCAATGAAGAATTTGTTTAGCAACAAGTCATAACTTTATGAGGTAGGCTAACAGACAATTATATTGGTATACGCCAAAAAGTCCTCACCACCCAAAAAAAGCAGTATGATCTTTTGTCTGACATTACAAGAAATAACTGGCAGATAAATTAATGTGTTAGACTGGAATTGATTAAAAATAAATTCAAAGCAGACTGGAACATGGCTTTGTGGTCTTTATTATTATTTTTGCGATTTTTGTAGTTCTAGTTCATGTGTTGGGATGGAATGTGAACGTCATCTTTGATTACATGAAAATTAAAATAAGTGTCTGCAACATTGTTTTAAACAATGAGGTCTAAACAGCAGGGGGGGGTGTGTGAATATTAAAATTTACACACACTACACGACACACATGAAAGCACTCTCTCTTTCTCACAGCAAACTCACAACATTTTGGCAAACTAATTACCCCACTAAGTTCATTTTCTTTATCAGTTCAGTTGAGCTTACCCCCCCCTCCCACACACACACACACACAAAAAAGAAGACAACTACAAAAAATGTGCATCACACACACACACACACACACACACAATACTCAACAACTCGCCCCAAGCGTAAAACTACTTCAATTGATCTGCTTTCAGCTGCCCCTCCTCCTCCCGTAATTACCAAGTGCCGCTGCTACAATAATATAGGCATAAGCCCCGTTTCCATTGCATGGTACCAGCTCGGTTCGGTTCGGCTCGGATCGCTTATTTTGCTTTTCCACTGGCAAAATCTGGTACTGGTACCATGGAACCAGCTGGTACCACCTTCAGTCGAGGTACCAAGCGTGCTGAACTGGTACTATATTATGACGTGTGGCTTGAGTGGTTGCTATTCTTTCTAGCGTCATAATGCTAACATTCTAAACAAGCCCTTGACAGCTAGCTCAGCAGTTAACTAGCAGTGTTACCACGACAGGATTGATGGCAAGGCAAATAATGTCATTTCCCCAAATAAAGGTGTTGTATGTGGCAAACAGCCACTTACCAAGATGAAACAAAAAACGACATTTAATTCACTGTAGCGATTGTTCTTGCCGTCTTTTCACGTTGGTGGCGCTACCATAGTTTACTCCACTGTCACTATACCAACCGAACGGTACTTTTAATCCAGTGGAAAACGAAAGGTACTGTGGTACCAGCACGGCACGGTTCGGCATGGTTCGACACGGCACGCTTTAGCAGTCAATGGAAATAGGGCTTGTGACACGTGTAGCCGGTGGCACTCCGCACCGCACATGTGTCTCAAACCCGCCAGGTGCCCCGCAAGCTACAAACTCACAGCCTCTAACTCAGCTGTTAGAAGCGCCCATGGAATTGGGTGATGAGGATTTACACGTACTGCCGCCAAGCTAGCCGAGCTAGCTGACCTCCGTTACACTCACCCTCCAAATCCTCACTCCCATCCGTGTCACGCCACCAAGGTGGACGTCCGCACCGCACACGGGTCTCGAACCCACCACCCCACAAGCTACAAACTCCCGGCGTGTGAGTGGGACGCTCTAACCAACTGAGCTGCGCTAGAAGCTAGAAGCTCAGCTCAGTTGGTTAGAGCGTCCCACTCACACGCCTGCCCACTCAGCTTCTAACTCCCCAATCGATAGACATGTGCAGTCTGAAACAGGGGTTATCGTTCTATTGTGTGCATTTGTATCTATTTTGCCAAAGTGTTGCTTTTCTGTTCCTACATTGTGCTTTGCTCTTTCTCTTCTCCTCTCTCCCCATGTATTCTGCATTTTTTTTTTTACTTTATTTTCCCTTCATCTCTGTCTTTCTCCTAGCCTACAACTAGCTGCCTTTGTTCTTCTCAAATTCAGGCAATTCAGACCCATCCTATCCACAGATCATCCCCAAACATCAGGCCTCTGTTGTTGTTGAGCATTCAGAAGCTAGGCCATAATTTTTGTCTAGTTTGACTCGATACCCAAGCCATATTCTATCTGAAATTGAACATGAAAGTGAAACAATATCCATCAGGATTAATCTGAGTTATTGTTTTTTAATCTGAGTTATTATTAGTATTATTTTTGTAATCACTTGAGTTAAAGCATTAATTTTGCCAGCACTAGTGCCAGGGTTAATTAGATAAATTCTTTTTTGTAGTTCTTTGGCAGGTTGCAACATATAACAGGTAGCTCGACTTCAGTCAATTGATCACTACATCACTACATTGACAAAAAATAAAATAAAATGAGGGGAGCATGTAAAAAAAAAACAGACCTCTTGGCCTATTACACCTTTAGGAGTTCCAAATGCAACGTCTTATGCCGTGTGTGTATGAGTATCTGAGAGTGAGTGACCTTTAGCTCTGAAATTGTGCTATAGCTCCCACTAGTGGAGAAGAGACGCATATCAGGTGTGGTGTAACCAACAGAATGACGTGTCTTCATATACAAAGACTAAAGAGTTTTGTTGTATCTAAAAAAACTCTCATTATTTACATTTACGATCAGATACTTACACACACTATTAAAGTCAGGTAATCATAAGTAATGGGTCCACATAAAAATTAAAACAGATCTTGAGGAGTGAAAGGAATATGTAAAAAAAATAAATAAATAAATAAATAAATATGTGATCTTTTTGCTGGGATGATAGCAGATGGGACTGGAAAATCTCTCAACCTCTGAAGTAAACCGTAAAATACCCACATTATGCCTGGATTTACTGACAATAAACATAATTCTCTGTGGAGGAGTGAAATTTAAAATCTGAGAGTTGGTTAGAGACCAACCGCTTTGTTAATAGAAGTCCTAAAATCCTGAGTTGTGGCTAAAACAGCAACTCATAACAATAAAGTATGAAGTATTACAATGTTTTTACATATACATAAACATTATAACATACTTTTACTTTACCTTTACCTACAATTCACATACTTTGAGACATTGAAATTACTTTTTTTGACCATTCATTCACTTACAGTCTACACTGACTGTTTTGCATCAACTGATGTCCAAACAGGAATGAATTGAGACTACAAAATAATGAACAACAAGTAGATATTCAGTAACTTTATGTTCCAATGTTTTTTATTTACTTTAGACCAGCAACCAGGTGGAAAGATATGAAACCACTACATGACATCATTTATAGAGAGAAAGAGATATGATGTGTAAAAAGATATGTTGGCAATACTTTACAATGAGGGTCCATAAATATACATAATTTAATTACTACATTAATAATGATAAACTCATAATAAGTGTATAAATGAGTCATTAAAGTAAGTTATGCATTAATGTTTTACTCATGTAGCCTGCTGTTACGCTATTTGGTTTGGGTTGCACAAAATTTAGTCATCCTCACCCCTATTTACAGCAATTTATCTCCCTTCAGAACGCGATTCTCTTCTCTGATTGGCTGATGGGTGACCATTATTGTCAGATAACTGGCTACTTTGGAAGTAGTTCCAAAAATAAGCAATCTAATAACTAATCACCGTTCCATATGAATGCCTTTTAAAATCTGACTTTCTAACCCAGACATACCCTGTAATATGCAGCTCCATCTAAATTAAGATCTACCTGTGCGCCGTCACCGGAGTTCTAAACTTCACCTCGCCATTATTTCTGTAGAACCGGTCACCTCGTTGGCCGTTATACCTTACGTAAAACAACAGGGCTACTGTTTTATTCACTCCTGAGGATTCCTTTAATGCAATGAAGTCTCAAAACATTACAAATGTATCAAATGCATCATACTGGCATTAACAAAAAAAAAAAAAAAAAAAAACACAGTGTGTCTGAGGAATGGTTAACATGTTTGATAAAGGAAAATTAGTAGGAGGTAAGTTTTTGATGTAACTGAAACCTGATATTTGGTTCACGAATAGACTCTTAATAGAAGGTTGGATAATTGATGTATTCATAGGCTCTTGTCAATTAAAAGGTAGCTTCATGTAGTTAAGCTTATTCAGAAATTCTTTGTATCTTAGCATGCTATGTTTTGTCTTCACATAGCTTTGGTGTAGTGAAGTTTCATGTGATGTGGAGTAATTCAAAGCTTAGCTTGCCTCTTCACCATTCCCAACTTCTTCCACTTCCTCTTCCCCAGAATTCAAGAAAGGGAGTAAAAATAAAATCAATTTCAGTACTAAAAACCCATCAAAAGAACCTTCCGTCTTCTTGTACAATAGCACGTCGAAAACCATGTGCAAGATCTGTGGAGAAAAAGAGTGGATGAGAATAATCGATTACCTACATCTATACCAATATTATTAGGCTACTATCATCACCAATAATAGCAGGAATAAAATAGACTATTATCATTAATAACTAGAAAAGCACTCGGAGAGCGCGCAGACCTATAATATGCAATACAAAATCTAAGCATGCAAAACCACGTCCTCCCACTTCCACTTGTTTGTGTTCCCCAACGCCATCGGCCAGGGGTGCGTCTCCCAAAAGCATAGTTGCTAACTAAGATAGCTTGTTAGTTTGGAATATGTTTCTGTTCCCCAAAGCCATCGGCCAGACTAACGAGCTTCCTTTGTTGACAATATAACTAACTATGGTGATAACGTCGTTAGTCAAAGCATAGTTAGTTCATCACTGGTGTTCCCCAAAAGCATAGTCCAGACTAAGCATAGTATCTTGTTAGTAAAACTTGTTAGTTCAAGCTGACACTCCAACGTGCAAGTTAAAGCCAAAGAAGCTTAGTTATATGGCCACGTGATGTCTTCTTTGGCTGTTTTGGGGTGAAATACTGCTGACGCGACACCACTTGATGCATTACTCCCACCTACAGCGTGAATTAATTATCACAGTTTGATTGACCTCAGTTTGACTCATACAAATGAGTTTAACTGACGAGAGGATACACGTTGTAAAATGTATGTTGTCAAAACAATTAGTCTTCTTGACTGGCAGAAACTTCAAATTACAACTTTGATGCAATTAAATCATTACATTACGATCCCTAATTTAAAATCAAGCCGTCATTACAGCATTCCCGGCTGGATTCGAACTTGAACTGACAAAACAAGTAATGTACCCAACTCTACGTGACTGCCTTAGCAAGGTATGCCAGTGACAAATTGAAATAACGACCATCAAGAATTGTTGAAATCATACATATAAATATACGTTTTTAGAATTTATTAATACTAATGGTGTGTAGTTACTCATTAAATACTATTATGGCCAAATAGCCCATGCTTAACTTTCTAAAATAACTGTGAGCTTGCATTGGCATTATTGGCAAATAGGACATCCTCCCTGAAGCCCATGCTTTATTTCTGAACATGTTCCAACACAAACTCATTGAAATTGCGCCTTTTCTAAAACTCTATGCAAATAGGACAGACAGTGAACATTATCCACAAATGTAAATGACAACACCGTAGTTTTACATTTGGGAACATTGGCGATATCCCATGATCCTAATCGCAACGAATCCCTACGAACTCTCCGGACACTTCCGAAAACATCTGCAAAGGACATAGTTTGGACTAACGTCTTCCCTACTAACCAACTTCTTACTATGGAGGTACTTACTTAGTTATCTCGTTTTGGGACACGCGGGAATAAGTTCAGTCGCTAGCTTGAACTAACATAGTAAGATCTTCGTTACATGCTACGTTCGTTAGTTTTTTGGGAGACGCACTCCAGACTAACAAGCTTCCTTTGTTGACAATATAACTACCTATGGTGATGACGTCGTTAGTCAAAGCATAGTTAGTTCATCACTGGTGAAGCATAGTCCAGACTAAGCATAGTATCTTGTTAGTAAAACTTGTTAGTTCAAGCTGACACTCCAACGTGTAAGTTAAAGCCAGAGAAGCTTAGTTAAATGGCCATGTCTTCTTTGGCTGTTTTGGGGTGAAATACTGCTGACGTGACACCACTTGATGCATTACCCCCACCTACAGCGTGAATTAATAATCACAGTTTGAATGACCTCAGTTTGACTCATACAAATGAGTTTAACTGACGAGAGGATACACTTTGTAAAATGTATGTTGTCAAAACAATTGGTCTTCTTGACTGGCAGAAACTTCAAATTACAACAGGGGCGATTCTAGGTTCTGAACTTTAGGGGGCTCAGCCCCCAGAGTTGATAGAGGCTCCTGGTTTGAACATCATGCTTTCCAATGCTTA
Organism: Sardinella longiceps; assembly: GCA_027497455.2. Classification (NCBI taxonomy): domain Eukaryota; kingdom Metazoa; phylum Chordata; class Actinopteri; order Clupeiformes; family Clupeidae; genus Sardinella; species Sardinella longiceps. The sequence continues at coordinate 7,181,681 of JAODXP020000011.1, forward strand.
GATTTACGCATTTTTAATCATAACAACCACACTGTAAAACCTGACAGTATTGTTCAATGAGTAAAATGAGCTGAGATTACTTAAAACTTGTCAAAAGTTGGTTAGACTCATATCAAATAATTCAGTTGAACTCAAAAGTGGTTAAACTCAGTTGTTTTGAGTAGCCTCTTGCTGCGTACTTGGTTGTTTTGAGTACTGAAGCATCACAAACAGGCACCAGCCAATCAAATCACTGCATTCAAATCATTCAACATGGCGGACATTTTTCCACAAACAGTCTTTTACTGTTTATTACCTCATTATTATAGGGTTAATTTAACTCCATGTTTTAAAATTTGGTAACAAACATAGTATGTTGTTTGAAAACGATGACTTTTTGTAGGTAAGGCTATGTTAGAGGTAATTTGCAAAGCGCCTCTCTCTGCTAGTTGAAGTGTGAGGTCTGTTAGCTACAACTTGCTAGCGCATTTCAAACGTTTTTACCGGGAACACTGAAAGGGAGCCGTTAACAGAAGTGACTGCACTGCACCTAGGAGAGAAGTGTTCTTCATGCTGGCTGCTTGAATGGTGAGTATTAACATAAAACTCTGAGTGATTGTAAAAAAAATGCCTGTTTCTCTTCAATCACAAAACAGGAACTTTGTAAAAAAAAAAGAACATGTCAAGGGGTTTTGCAAAATATTGCTAATGCTTTTGCAGATATGCTTGCTATTGCCAACTCTGTTATTTTCAAAGGAGCTTGTGCTAACTTACAGACCAAACTTCTTCAAAATTACAATAGATGTATGCTTAAAATAATAACATTACACAGGCAATGTTTATATTAATGTGTCATATATTTTTATCTGTTGCCATGTGGCTAAGTTTTGTGGCATTCATGTGGCTAACGTTTTGACTGGCTAACAGTATGAGAGGTTTATCATGCTACCTGCTGAATTGAAATACCCATTTTACTATTAGGAATTAATTTTCCATATTTCAATAGTCTATCCCAGTTGTAGCCTAGTTGTGGGCTATATGGCAGCAAATTCTTCTTTTGTACCGTAATAGCTGTCCATACTAATTCATGTAATTAAGTTATGGGCTTTTTGTTTTCAATGCTAAATATGATTACATAGTTAGTCACCCTTTTCTCTCTCCCCATTTCTGCATCTTGCAGCGGTCACCCCCATCCTCTTTGGAACACCTGGCTGTGCAGCGTTTAGGTAGGCTGCAGTAGGCTATAATATCTAACTTTACTATACAATTTCGCTAATCTATACAATTCATTTCTCTGTATATTTTTTCTAATGACATGGACTTCTAGAAGTGTACATTCTGACTGATTAGCTTTTATTTTTGCACTTCACAGACTCAAACAGCCTTAAGCGACACTGAGCTGACTAGATGCTTCATCTTCAGATATCTTTGGAAAGCCTCAGGTAAATTTTTTACATTTCCTGATGCTGTAAGTTAAACTAGTGCTTATGGGTTTGTTAAAGTTACATTTACTTTTTGTTAAGGTAAGAAACTTGCAGTAGAGTGATGCTGTTGTTGTGTAGCTCTACTGACAATATTTTCCCCCTGAAGGAAGCAGCTGACACACCAGACATGCTGCTGCTGCAGTACTGATCCCTTCAAGCATGAGCATGTAAGTTTACAGTTTGAAATGCATTTTAAGTCATTCTGTGTGGATTTGCAGTAATTAGATCCCCAAATGACCCTTGGACAGAATCTTTATTTGTTCATTGCACTGCTATGAAGTTAGTAAATTTGTGAACATTTCTGTTATCTCATAGTCTTATTGTGAATATTTTGTGAACTTCTGCAGACATACACCCCCTCCTGTCATGATGGTCATCGGACACAGGATTACTGGCCCAAACAGACTGTACAATGGAACCACGGGCCTCCTATGCTACTTTTAAAGTATGGAATTCCTTTTTTCTGTCTATCCATGCTCTTCAGTGTCACAATTGAAACCCGCTGTTTTTAACTTACATATTGATTGTAAACCACAGATTTTTTTTATTAATTAATTAATTAATTAATTAATTAATTTATTTATTTATTTATTATTTATAAATGTTTCAGCATTTTATACAGATTGTACTTGGATTTGTATGAATAAAGCTGCTTGTATTTATCCATGTCTCCTGTGAAATGTTTCTTTTGAGTTAAGAGAACTTAAACCAGGACAGGCAATGACCTGCCTCAGATAGAGTGAGTAAATAAAGCTTGACTAGAATGAGTAAAGACACAATATTTAAATTAAGTTTGAACACTTTGAATGTTTGAGTACAATGTACTCAGTTCATACAAGCTATTGCCACATTAATTAGTTGAGTTCTTTAAACTCAAAAAGTTTAAGTACAGATTACTGTCTCTTTTAAGTAAGTTTACTTAAATAAATTATGGCAACGAGTTACGACACTTAAAATGAGTTAACTGAACTTGTCAGGTTTTACAGTGCAGCTACGAAATCGATCCAACCACAAGCACTGACATGCAGCCAACGTAATGTTGTCACTTCATAAGACCTAAATAATGTTTGTAAAAACTTGTATGCAGAGGCGCCATCACATGTTTTAAAGTAGTGTTGGCAAATTTTCATGGTGATTAGCCTAAAATGTGTTAGACGTAGACCTACAGTAGGCTCATTACAAATGCTGGTCATACTGGTGGAGGAGGAATTGGGTTTTCCATGGACATCATATTGCTAATGTCACAGAATAGGACTACCCAGCAGTTGTGAATCAAAGATGGCATATTCATTTGTTAAAGTAGGGTAGACTTACTTAGGGATGATCCTATTACTTTAGCACTTCATGTGAGATTTGAAGTTTGATGTTGCACTAAAAAGTAGTATTGCCGGGGCAATACTGGCAATACTGAGGATGACAGCCCTGCTTGAATGATATGTTCAGCTCATGGTAATAGTAAGTAAGGATAATACAAGGCCCACTGTATGAGAAAAGATTGTTTATTTTGGAGTGTTAATGCTCTGGTGAAATGTGAATGATAAGGGAAAACTTCACTCTAGGAGCATTAGATTCATTGCTACTGTAATTGTCATTGGCTCTCTGTAAATCAAACATAGGCTTCATTCTTGAAATGGAATTATAGAAAAATCCATCTAGATTCTTTCCAGCGTATCAGTTCACTATCCATGCCTTAGATTCTTGAGCAAGGTAGGCTCTTTGCCTTTCAGGCTAATTATCATACTTTTAAGCTGTAGTTTCAGTTATTACCTGTGCCACCTATAGGCCTATGACTTCCAATAGCTTTAGAATCAAAAGAAAAAAATAATAATAAAGTTGAGAGCATGTATTTTAGTATTTTATTCCTAGTTTATTGCACAAAGAAGAATGAAGGTGCAATAAGGCTGCATCATATTCCTTTCTATCAGGGGTAGTCCTAACCTCTATGATGTCCTGGGTCAACAGGCACCTTATCTGTCATCCCTCCTATTGCACAGGCATGGCCCTTGGTAATAGAATATTTGGGTAATAGAAAATTTATCTGTTGAAATTGTAGGTCTATTATAAAGTCCAGTATTTTTTTTTGTTTGTTTTGTTTTGTTTTGTTTTATTTCTTGAGCTCTTGGTTACTAGATGGAACCCAGCAGCCAATTAAGCCACCAGATAAAGATAGTTCCCTGTAAAAATATGGGCGATCTTTAAACTGAAATTGAACCCACCACAAGTGGTACCAGTGAATTCGTCTGGTTGTCTAGTTTAATTTGATACCAAATACTCCATTGTAGGATCAGATATACCCATACCAAAGCTTCCAAAAGACAATGAAGCAAACCTGTGTCACCCGCGATTAATTTTTTTGGCGCTCGCGTGCGCAAAAAAAAAAAAAACGGTCCGTGATTTTTAGAGGGGCTGAGCTAAATTTTAGGGAGGCTTGAGCCCCCTAAAAATGGCCTAAAATCGCCACTGAATTACAACTTTGATGCAATTAAGTCATTATATAATGATTCCTAATTTAAAATCAAGCCGTCATTACAGCATTCCCGGCTGGATTCGAACTTGAACTGACAAAACAAGTTACATGCCCCTTGTACATGACAGCCTTAGCAAGGTATGCCACTACTTGAAATAACCCTCATCAAGAATTGTTGAAATCATACATATAAATATACATTTTTAGAATTTATTAATAATAATGGTGTGTAGTTGCTCATTAAATACTACTATTATGGTGAAATAGCCCTTTCTAAAATAACTGTGAAGCTTGCATTGGCATTATATCATTGTATTGGCAAATAGCACGTCCTCCCCGAAGCCCATGCTTTATTTGTGAACATATTCCAACACAAACTCATTGAAATTGCTCCTTTTCTAAAACTCAATGCAAATAAGACAGGCAGTGAACATTATCCACAACTGTAAATGACAACACTGTAGTTTTACATTTAGTAACATTGGCGATATCCCATGATCCTAATCGCAACGAATGCCTACGAACTCTCCGGACACTTCCTATGGAGGTACTTACAGTTATCTCGTTTTGGGACACGCGGGAATAAGTTCAGTCGCTAGCTTGAACTAACATAGTAAGATCTTCGTTAAATGCTATGTTCGTTAGTTTTTGGGAAGCGCACTCCAGGACCGGGTGAAGAGTCCATATACCAAGTTTGGATGTGATATGTCAACCAGGGGGTCAGGATTTGGCCGGTTAGCTTTGCCAATTAGCATTGCACTTCCTTGTCGCCATTTTCCAGAAATTACATCATATCCGACTCCATTTGACATATGCTGATTGGTTAATGCTACACTTTCAGCTCATGTTAACGAGCTCCCTGTGCACAAACTTTTGTGGGCATGCCCACACTTGCCATTTGTAGCTCATCTCCATTAGTAAAATGGGCCCTCATTGGCCTAATGAAATGGAGTCGGAAGTGAGCTCCATGAAACGCCATCTTGACAACTGAAAATTTTGTTCAATTTTGGATGAATTCACTGGCCTAGCATTCCACAATGGAATTAATGGGAGGCGGGACTTAGTATGTTTCTCCAGGTTTATTAATACCTCCATGATGTCAACGCATGGCCCGAGATATGAGGTCACTTCCTGTTTGGTGACTTCGCTGTCAAATTTTATTGGCCATAGAAGGCGAGCATTTGGACTTTTGAACAAAACAGTGGATAAGTTTTGTGAGACATGGTCCAAAGATGATGTGTACCAAGTTTCGTGTGAATCAGACAAAGTATGGGACAGCGGAAATGTTTCACTTTTGATAAAATCCACTCCAGGGTGTATGGCCTTTCCTCATTTTCAGATGTATTATTGGGCTGCCAATATCAAAAGCTTATTGTACTGGCAATGGGATGCATCCTCTAGGGATCTTCCAGGCTGGTTACAAATTGAATCTAGCTATTGTAGTCCTGTTTCACTTTCAGCTCTTCTATGCTCACCTATTCCCCTACACCCGCCTCAGACCTGCCAGAATCCTGTAATACGTCACTCTTTAAAAATCTGGTCCCAATTTCGGAAACATTATGGGCTAGTTTCTATGTCAGTTTTTCCCCTATTACAGCCAACCATCTATTCCCAGCTTCTCTTCAAGACAATACATTTAATCTTTGGCGTTGTAATGGAGTGGTGAATATAAGATCATTATATAAAGATGCTATTTTCATGTCATTTGATCAGGTTAGACAGGAATTTTCTTTGCCAGCACACCATTTTTTCAGATATCTGCAAGTCAGACATTTCATACAGAATCATTTTACTCAATTTCCCTCACCTCCACCAAAGTCACCACTTGATTCAATCTTTGAAATTCCACCTGATGCAAAGAGAACAGCATCAAGGCTGTACACAATTATATTTGAATTAGAAGACTCCTCACTGTCAATAATAAAAGAAAACTGGGAGAAAGATATGGAGACAGATATAACTGAAGATCAGTGGTCTAAGATAGTTCAAAGAATTCACTCCTCCTCTATTTGTGCAAGGCATAGTCTGATTCAATTTAAAATTGTACATAGGCTTCATATGTCCAAGGCTAAACTGGCTAAAATTTTCCCAGGTGCTGATCCTATCTGTGACAGGTGTAAGCAAACACCTGCAACTCTTTATCACACATTTTGGTCTTGCCCAAGTTTAGAATCATTCTGGACCTCAATATTTGAGGTATATTCAGCCATATCAGGCTTAAATATTGATCCCTGTCCTTTCATCGGACTTTTTGGTATACTGGCAGACGACCTCCCCTTACAGAAGCCACAACTGAGTAGTATAGCCTATTCCTCCCTTTTAGCACGGCGACTCATTCTTTTAAATTGGAAGAGTGACCACGCTCCTTCCTTTGGCAGATGGATCTGTGATGTTATGTTTTTTCTTAAAATTGAAAAAATAAGATACACACTAAATGGATCGATGGGGAAATTTGAGATGACATGGCGTCCATTTATTTCTTATGTAGAGCAGTTGACAATGCATCTTGGCTCTGAATGAGATGTTATGTACTGTACTTCTATTGGAGAGGTAATTAAATACTCTGGACCTTTGTTTTTGTTGTTGTTTTGTTTTTTGTTTTTTTTTATTATTATTATTTGGTTGGTTTTATTGTGTGTGTCTGCTTGTCCCATTATTATCATTATTATTATTATTATTATTATTATTATTATTATTATTATTATTATTATTATTATTATTATGTGTATCTTGTCTACTTTGTGTTTGAAAACTCAATAAACATACATTGACCAAAAAAATCCACTCCAGGGGGTGTTCTGGAGCATCAATCACCACCGAAATCGAATCAGTTCTTCCTTGTCCAAATACAGGACACAGGAAAATTTCATCCAAATCCATGCAGTACTTTTCGAGTTATGTTGCTCACAGACAGACACACACATGCTATGGCAAAAAAGTTGAGAACTAATAATGTATATGAGTTCTGGAAGGAGGTGAAGGTGGAATGCAATAGCAAAAGCCTGCTAGCATTGATGGCATCAGGGGCGTTTCAAACGGGGGGATGGGTGGGATACGACATCCCCACTTTTGCATTTTTATCAATCCATCCCCCCACCTATATGAAATTAAAATTATATTTTAAACAGAGAGAGAGAAACAATGGTCGGAAATGCTCTACACTCACTGTAAATGTCATAATCCAAGCTGTTCAGCCACCCTATCACTTACATGAACAACTCTATGCAGTCATTAGAGAGAGGGTAATCTGGGACAAGATGCCCATCTAAATTCAAAATTATTGAATTTAATTCAGTGGGCGCTAATAATGTTACCATTGCTCTGATAAGATAGGTACACAGGGACGTTGCAGACGGGGGGATGGGGGTGTTTTGACATGCCCACATAAATATGATTCCATCCCCTTCACTTTTGTAAGATTTTAATAATACCAAATATTACCACAGAGACACTGGAATACTGTATAGTGTAATATATTTCAATTTAATTTTTTGCTTGCTAGAAATATGTAGAAAATATTTCCACTAGAGACACTGGAATACTGTATAGTGAATATATTTTCACTTTTTCCCCTGCTATCAGTGATAGCAGGAGCCACGTATGTCAAAGTTAACAAAGTGCGTGAGAGTGAACAGAGGCCTCCAGATCCATGGGCTTTCAGAAGAAAAATAAAAGATTGTAGGCTAGACTTGAATTAAGACACCCTACGCTCAATTGGTGAAACAAATTCCTCCATGTAGGCCTCAGGGCCACCATCCTCAGTATGCCTATTGCCTAGGCTATTGCCCCATACTTTCCATGAAACTTCTAAAAATTATAGATGACAGTGCTGAATCTCAGTGTCCCTGGATCAACCAAATACCAGTTTAGTTTTTGGCTCAGAATTTGGGTTTGGGGTAGGGACAGGATTACATCATTCAGTTAATAAAAAAAATATCTAATAACCTGTTAAAATGCACCAGAATGCAGGAAATAACATCTAACTATTCCAAAATCTCCTGGGGGGGGGGGGGACCCCTGACCCCCCTATGTGTCTGTCTACCCCACTTATCAAATATTATAACACCTTTGATTCACAACTGCTTGGTAGACCTGTTCTGTGACATTAGTAATGTGATGTTCATAAAGCCCAATTCCTCATCCACCAGACCAGCATTTGTAATAAACCTACGTCTAAGACATTTTAGGCTAATGGCCGAGAAAATGTGCAAATACTACTTGTGACTACTGCATGTGATGGCAACTCTAGTAGGCCTATTATAAAACAGAAATTCAAATTGGTCGCAGACTATAGGCCTAATTATAATTTTGGCTGTCATAATTTGAGTGGCTATTTTACTTCCCCATCTTAGAACCCCCCACTTTTGGAAAGCTTGATACGCCCCTGGAAGGCATTACTGAACCCCAAAACATTGCAGAGCTGTGGAGGAGACATTATGAGAACATTTTTAATTGTGTGAAGAGTGATGTGTTTAACTTAGGTGAAATACCTCACAGTGATGGTGCAGTCATCTGGCCAGATGAAGTATGTTATGCTATTGAAAAACTTAAAATAAACAAAGCTTGTGGGCAGGATAAGATAACAGCTGAACATCTGAAATACGCTAGCCAAAGTGTTTCAGTGTTACTTGCTCTATGTTTTTCTGGGCTGATGAAGCATGGCATACTTCCTGGATCAATATTATCTGTCTTGCTCGTACCTGTAGTTAAAAATAAGACTGTAAATTAACCAGTATAGATAACTATAGACGCATTGCTCTAGCAAGTATACTATCCAAGGTATTAGAGAGGATCCTTATGGATAGGCTTACAGAACACATCAACACATAACCAGTTTGGCTTTAAGAGTAAGCATGGAACTGATTTGTGTATTTACGCACTTAGATAAGTTGTTTGGTACACCTCCCGTAATAGCACAGTCTTCTTGTGTTTCCTTGACGCGTCCAAAGCTTTTGACCACATAAATCATGGAAAACTGTTTGCAAAGCTGCAGGAGCGAGGTGTTCCCTTGTACTTAATTAGGACACTGCAGTTTTGGTATTCCAACCAAACCATGCAAATTAGGTGGGGGGCGATTATGTCCACACCCTTCTATGTTTCTAATGGAATGCGATAGGGTGGAATTCTGTGTCCAATTTTATTCAATTTATACATGGATAATCTATCTAAGGAGTTAAATGAATGTAGAACAGGATGTATGATAGGGGATAACCTTGTTAATCATATGATGTATGCTGATGATCTGGTGATTTTGACACCGTCCAGTGCTGGCTGGCAACAGCTTCTAAGAATATGCTCTAAATATGGCATAATGATATAAAACTTAACCCCTCAAGGAGTGTGGTGCTGATTGTCAGAACTAAGGAGGATATGAAGCTTGTCTTTCCCTCCTTCACCTTGGCAGGTGAAGCACTTGATGTTGTAAAGAAAGTTAAATATCGGACATGTGATAAGAGATGACTTCAGTGATGATGATGATGTACAGCGTCAGTGTGGTAAAACTGTATGGGCAGGCAAATATGCTTGCTCGCAAATTCCACTGATGTGAATATAACTTTCTAACACTTTGAGCCCTGCACTGGAGCCCTAGGCCCGAGGGCCGGGTTTCGGGACAATTATCGTATCATCATGTTGGACACGGGCCGGGCTTGGGCTCCTTTTAACCACGTTGCCGTTACTGTCACGTCTGGCCCGCATTCTGTACCTGTATCCATCTTATATGTTTGTATTGTATGTATATATTGATATCATGTACTGTGCTGTCTATATGGACCTTCTTGTGTCTCAAATAAAGTTGATTGATTGATTGATTGATTGATTGATTGATTGATTGAATAACTAAAATAACAATAAATATAACAGGGCGCATTGTCACAGGCGTGCCAATGAGATTTGCTTCCGGCAGTCCGCACCGCACACAGGTCTCCAACCCGCCAAACTACAAACTCCCATGCAGCGTCTGAGCCAAAAGCCAAGCTAGCTGAGCTAGATGGAATCCCTTACACGCACCCCCAAATCCTCACTCTCATCCGGGTCACGGCACCAACGTGGTCACAGATTGTGTTCTGGATCACCAATCGCCACCAAAATCGAATCAGTTCTTACTCAATACAAAAATTTAATCCAAATCTGTGCAGTACTTTTTGAGTTATGTTGTACACAGACAGACAGACAAACACACTCAAACGCTCACACACAGACACATGCCGGAGGTAATTAATTCACACATCGGATGGGAATCAAACCCTGACTGCTCACGTGACAAGCATGTGTGCTATCAGAGCAAGAGCAATTTAAATACCATGATCAAAAATAACATGTGGGAACGTTATGCGAAGGTCATGATGTAACCGTGTTAGATTGTGATGTGTTCATGTTCTCCAAATTAAAATAGGAAAATGTTCTTTAAATACCAATAGGAGAACCATATGAGAACATTAGTTCCATAACCCTCTAGTGGGGAATTTTCCTCAGAACCCTCTAGTGGGGAAGTAGTGGGGAAATGACAGTTGGATAAAAGCATCTGTAAATAAAAATGTAATGGTAGGTTTGCCACAGGCGCCATTGTTATGGAACTACAACTACACAAAGAACTCCACAGAAGTACTTTTCAGAGAAGAAAATCTGATTTGCCTAATCTCAAAATGGACCACTGATGACAGGTCTATACTGTTGGACCACCATTGCAAAGATTTGGGCAGCACACCAGAAAACCAGTCTGTTGCCACTTGGGAAGAAGAATCCAAGTTCATACCTCCACAGGGGTGAACCCCAGAGCCACAGCTCCCAAGGCATAAGCGGTGTCTTCAGTCATTTTAACCAGCGGGACTAAGCAGCCCTGTACGCTCTGTGAGGAAGAGAAGGAGGAGAAGGACAGGATGTGAATATAAGGGTGATTCTGCCATGGATGCCATTTGCTAGGTGAAAAACCTTCATGTTTAGGCCCTTTTTACTCAAATCTAGCAAGCACACATGTTGAAGTATACAAAAATTGTAGTTACACAGTGCATGCTAACGTTTTAAAAAGTGCTCTTAGAAAGTACACAAAAATACAAAAAAAGTAGAAAAGTAGAGTAAAGAGGAAGCTTGTTTAGGCAATTAAAGTTACTATTCAAGTAGCAAAGAAAAGAAAATCTAGCTACCTTGATCATGTTGTAGTTGAATAGTTGAAAAGGGCGGATGCTAGGTGGTAGGATGGATATGGTGGTTGCTATGCTGGTTGCTACGTTGATCATGTTGGTTGCTATGCCTAGTGCTTGGTTATTAGTGTGGAAGTGGTTTCCTAGGACATTGCAGGGCTGCTTGAGGTTGTTGCTACACTGTTGCTAAGGCAAATATGATGGTTGCTACGCTCATTGCTATATCATCATTTTTGAAGTGGTTCTTAAATCATTGCAAGGGTGCTGGAAGCTTTTGATAGGCCGTTGCTAGGGCGGGTATGGTGGTTGCTATGCTGGTTGCTACATGGATCATGTTGGTTCAAGCTTAACAATTCAGTTAAGACACATCTGTCCATAACCTATTGCAGAGCATATCAAGCTGTAAAGACACAGCATGGCCACTAAAGGCACCTATCCACTATCCATAATGGTGGCGATAGTGCTTAAGTGATAAGTGCTTCAATCGCAAAACACCCCTCCACCTCATTTATTGGGATGAATGAGAACTTTAAACAACAATATAGCCTAAGCCCTAGGCAACTGACCCTTCCAAGCCTTGCCCCCCAAATTTCTTAAAAACGCAAGAATGAATGAAAAGAATTCATAAGAATGAATGCAAAAAACAAAAAAACAAAAAAAACCTTTTTCCTAAAAACGCAAGCATCCATAGGAATGGATGCAAAACATAGCCTCAAGCAATGGGTCTCCAGAGACACACCGCAAGTGATTTCTAATAGCATGTAATGCTTCACAAAAAGCTCTACTTTGAGTTGCAGTAATTTAAATTGAAATGTGTTGAATTCATATAATAAGACCTGACATTACTGCCACCATGTAACACCACAGCAAAATCAACCAGCACGAAACTCCATTAAGGCATCTTAAAACGATGACAATCAACTTAAAATTATGGACTATTTATCTTTCTCCTAACACTGCAGTAAGTAAACCGTTTAATTGTGCCAAAATATCCCGTAATTGTCTGCAAATATTCCATTAGTCAACATGCTAAAAATGTTGCCGGAGGCAGAGAGCAGACTTTAGACCCATTTTGCTATCGGTAAATGTCTGTGACAAACAGTAACAAACAAAGTTACTTTGTTTTTAGCTTTGTGATTGAAAACTGTTCGTGTGCCTTGGTAGTACTGGATTACATATGAATACGGGAATACAGTGCTGATACTCTCTAGCATGTTAGCAGCAGCAAACTTTTTTATATTTTAAAGCTTATCTGGCTACTATGTTTTCCACTTGGTCTATCACAGACATTACTTACTCCACCAAGGAAGTTGCTTGGATATCCTCTGGGGCAAAGGAAAGAGCATTTTCCCTATCAAGTTTGAACGATTCACGCTGTGTGCCCTGTGTGCCGACACCGTACAGCATTGTAGAATATTACTGCTACTCAAAAGCATGACAGGCCAAGGCTCTTTACTGTTGCTGGATTGGTCAGTTGCCGTTCTTTGCGAAGGGTCAATTGAGAGGAGAAAAAAGTGATGGCCAGATAAAATGTAACAGAATTAATTTTAGAAATGTAGTAGAGTAGAAAGTAGAGATGCTAATGGCAAAATGTAGTGAAGTAAAAGTATTGTGATGAATTTGTCTTTAATTTCGACAGCAAAAAAACAGAAGAAGCCTTTTCCTTGATTTAACTGTTATCTTTACTATAACACCTCAATAACAGGGTGACTGTTTCACTACTACATAAAATATAAGAATAATTCTCAGAGTAACATTGCCAAAAACAATAACAAGACTGGGAAACTTCAGTCACGGGAACTAACTGACAAAGTTGTTGCTAGACAGGTTGCTAAGGACTCGTTGCTAGGGGCCCGTTGCTAGGGGCTCACTCTAAGGGGAAACAGAGGTTTCCTCAGCTGTCACAGTATTCATCATAATTTCTACTCAAGGAAAAATACAGATACGTGATTGTGTACTTCCACCACTACATTCCATCCCTCCCCCTGGGTGATTAATGTTAAAAAATAAATAAATAAATAAATAAATAAATAAATAATTTTAAAAAGTTCTGTGTTCATATTCCTACATCACACCAAAATGCTGTGGTTCTAGTATCGATTAACAGCATACAACAGGGCTGTGAGTTGATTCACTCCAGATAATTCCTTTAAACATGGGATGGGCGAAAGAGTCTTGGTGAGAATGTGGCACTAACCATGTAGAACTTACATCTATCTGAGCTGCCAAAGCTGTACATTCTGTGTGGTTACCCGTACAGCACTCTGGGGGGTACTGTTCTGTGTTGCTAACGTAAGGGGAACTCGTGAAGTCAGTGTAGTTATTGTAGCCACAGCATTCCCCCTGTAAAAAAAAAAGAGAAGGGAGGGGGGGGGGGGTCAGTCTTTTTACAAACACAGATTTTATTGAAACCAAATAAAAATTCCAGACTTGACTAAAATAAATCAACCAATAGAGACATGGAGATGTGTGTTCACAGCGAAAAGAACATCGGAGAGAAAATAAACACACTCTCAACATATATCCATTAATTAGTTGTATTAAGTTAGAAAGTATATCACAAATGGGAACACAATGGTGAATTATTCAAATAAATCCATGCAAGGGCCACTAGCCTGGTCATAAGCAGACCCTTGGTATACGCTTCCTTTCATACAAGGGTATGGGATCTCGGCTATTGAGAAACGATTAGAACGTTTATGTTCTCTCCCCTCAGCATGGCCTACTACTTCCTGTATCTCTGTATGACCTTTATCCTAGAGCTGATTGGTTCAAAAAAATATGACACAAAAAAACTATGTTCACAAATGATCACATCAGTTTTCTCATTCTTAGTCTTTTTTAAAACATTTAACATTTTTGACTTTGCATTTTATATTACCATTACAAAAGGACCTCTGCAAGCCAATCATACATACATATTAGCAGTGTTGGGAGGGTTACTTTTAAAATGTATTCCTTTACAGATTGCAGAATGCATGCCCCAAAATGCATTTTGTAATGTATTCCGTTACGTTACTCAATGTGAGTAACGTATTCTGAATACTTTGGATTACTCTTAATGTTATGCGTTTTTACAACAACATGAATGTAGCAATCACATCCTGAAAATTCTTGTTTGTTTTTATCAACAAATTGGCTGTTCAGCCCCAGTCTCCAATACATACGTTTGCAGTAGATGAGATATTAGGGTTTCTTAGCGTAAGCAATTAAGGAGGAGTTATCCTAATGGGCAACATGGGCAGTATGGCTTCAGCCACTCTAAAAAGTAATTTGGCTGCCTCTTAAATATCACAATAACAAAAGATGCACTACAGTACATCAATAAAATTGAGTAACGTCATGCAAAGTATTTTTTTCAATAGATGTACTTAAGTACTCTTGTTAAAATCCATGCATGATTATATTTGTAGCATACCTTCATATTTTTGGCAATCCCCTAGCATATTTTAAGTAAACATATGAAGAGTTCAGATGCAAAACCCCTAAACACCATTTTTGTGAAAACTGAGTTAATGATATTGTGTGAATCCTGTATAAATCTAGAATATGTAGATGAAGTGTTTTTTGTGAAAAAATAAAATAAATCCTGCTCCCCGCCATGTTTAAAATATCTATCTATCTAAAATATCTACCTATTTACAATCAAAACACTGTAAACGCCTGATAAAAAATGGCCTTTTTCTCAAAAAGTGGTCAAGTGGAGTTAGGGGTTTTGCATCTGAACTTTTCATATACTTAAAACAATCAGTTCCAAAAACTGTGATATTCACCTATACAAAATATTTTTTTTCCACAATCCTGAGACTGAGAAAATTAAGTAAATAAAATTAATGTCAAATGGTAGTTTTTAATTGGTCATATGCAGAGAGTGAGTTGCCTCTGCATTATGGGTACCTTAAATATCAACTTGAAATATTAATTTATCTTTTTATCTGTTCAATGTGGCTTCTCAAATGTAGGCAAGATTGAAAATGTATGCCAAGTACAGGCGTTGACTGTTCATGGTCAGGTGTCACACAAAGTTGAGCAGTCTGTGCAGTATGAGTTGTGCACTTGTGTCTTCCTTCACTTGAAAGGGAAGCCACAAATAAACTGATCTTGTGGGGTTAGTTTATTATGAATTCTGGTGGATTGCGTGAACTAACGATATAATATGGAATATGACTCATTACAATGAAGATGAGTGATGTGAATGAATGACATTCCAAAATTAATAAAAGCCCTTATTTTATTTGCAATCCAGACTAGTATGTTGGGGATAGTCATCTCTTTGATGGTTTGTGAAATACATACATACATTGATACCTTGATACAACTGCAAGTAGCACAATGACTGTAACATGTATAGCCTTTAAACATTTTTCAAAAAAAAAATAATAATAATATGTGATTACAAACATTTGGTCAGGACTGTGGCATTCAGGGACATCCAATACCTTGCAGTAAAATTGACATCAAATGTCCAATACAAGGCCTTTTTTTCAGAGTAAGATTGTTCATGAATATCAAGTAGAGTGACTTCATGGTATTGATCTCCTCTACTCATTTTCATCTGGTTTGAGTCTACTTCAATTTTTTTCAGTGTAATATTGTTGCACCAAAAACATTGAGCAATCCTATTGTTAGACTTTCTACAGTGTAGCCTCAGATTTTGAGATCAGGAAACATAAAACTTGTTTTTTTATATATATCAATTAGATGAGCTTTGTTTCCTTCTGCATTAACAGGACCTTGCAAAACCAAAAAGCATTTTCCCAAATGTGTAACATTGCTTTTTGTATTTTTGTGACGCTCCCTGAGTCAAATTGCCAGTGAGAGATAGAGGGAAGTTTCTGCAGCTGCAGCACTCGATCATGCATTGGGAGGTTTCAGCCACAGAAATGGGCTACTTTAAAAAAAAAAACTCCAGGCCAAGTGGAGATTTCTATAAACACACGTTATTGCTAGGAGGATGTTTGATAGCTCTTATTGCACTTTGTTTGGCTAAGTTTTCGACAATGCGTGGAATTACCCAAATGAGAGAGGGGATAACTAAACACAAGAAATGGTAAAATACAGCTGAGTAATCAGTTACTCATAATTTGTATTCTGAATACAGTATTCCGAATACATCTATTCCGTTACTCCCCAACACTGCATATTAGTCTCATCTACATGGACGTCTAAATTGCAATAAAAAAGTATTGTCTCAATGTAAATAATGAAATTAATAAATTAATAAAAAATAAATTCCGAAAGGATATGGATGAGGATATGGATCCTTATATAAGGATATGGATAAGGATGTTTGTTAAGGTTTTTTCCCTATTCAGCCATAATGTAAGTCTATGGATGGGCTTGTAATGGGCATCAAGTGGGTGATAACACACACAAAGCTACAATGCTATCAACTACTGCAGGGGTCTCAAACTCAAATGAGCTGGGGGTCACTGCTGTCAATATTATCTGACTGGAGGGCCGCATCAGGGGTCGATTGTAATTACGGTACAACACATTTTTTTTATTATTATTTATTTTTTGATTTATAGGCTACATGTACTGTATTTAATAGTGACCTGGACATTTCCTTTGCAATTAGCCTGTTTTTGTTTTTTTAAATCTACAGATGTGACATTCAATGTTAGGCCTATATCTCATTATTGAATGCATAGCCTACTAGAACAAATATCTTTTCACTTTTAAATAGGAGATTGTCTGGATATAACATACTTACCAATATTTTGTTAATTAGGCTAATAATATTTTGTTAAATAATTTAATTAATTATTTTGTAGAATCTGTCCTGACAAACAGTTAGTTAAAAGTTAGTCCTGACAAACAGGGAATTACAAACAACTTTCACTTTGGAAAAGAATTCATCTATTTTGGGATGACACTGTTGAAGACAATGCAGAATTTTTATATGATTTCAAGATCGGATTACTCGGGAACCGCTAATCACAAAGACGACTATGCACCATTGTAATCTGTAGGATCTCCTGTTTATTTTGATATGCGTTTTGCCACAGTTAAGTTAAGAATCTGTGAGATATTACACAGAGAACAATGTATGACATGGACGCAGAACTGTATTGGTGATCATAATTTTGATACAAATTCAATGCTAATTATCTCGTGAATCGTTCGTCACAGAAACGAACAACTGTTGGAAAGGTCAGTTTGTGCAGATTCCAATGATGCCCTTGTAATTTCGGTACGATTAAAACTCCGCGAGTAGCGTAAAGGAGAAGAATGGGTGCGCCCGTCGGGACTGATGTTTGCACCTCTCTCCAGGGCCGGTTTGCATTATAATTTTGGCACCAACTCTCGGGCCGGATCTGGGCCGGGAGTTTGAGACCCCTGGCACAGGGGGAAAACCAGATACTGGGAACAGCATACTGGCCATCAGCTAATCCTGATAGGTAGTTTACAGTATCAGGATCAGCCAAAAGTCCATATCATGTGTCAGACATAAGTGTATAGCCCACTGAAAGGGAAAAAGAAGGCCGCCTCAGCTATTTATGGATAAACTACAAAACAAAATGAAATGAATTCTGCAGTGCTCAATGTTTTTTATGCACTGGCTCTCACCTACCACCTTCATGGCATTATTCCAGAACTCTGTGAGACTGTTGTTCATTCCGTATTCCTGCTCAATGCTCACAGCGACATTCATTCCAATATCCGTGAAATGTCTATGCACCTGTGACAATAACAGAAAGGTTTAACACAGACTGGGGGGTGAGGGGGTATTCCAACAATCAAAGTCGTTAATGATAGTGGCACTGAAGTGATCAAGCCTCGTTTGAAGAAGCATCAACTTTGACATGAGGCTAAAGACATTCCATGTACAATTTCTAGGTTTTCAATGCCTGATTTTAAATGTTGGAACGGTCATTGATCATACTATGAACAAAGTGTAGGGTTATTATGAGACTTTTATGATTTAAAACAGCGATTTGGCCACCTAGCTGGGTGGAGGATACTAGCAAGTGGTTTTCTCCAACCTGCAGAAACCTATCAAAATTCTGTTCCAGGCAAACGTTCCTACTTTTTATAATGTTACAATATTCTTTGGGTCACCAAACTTTTTGGCAGGAGTTCATGGCTCTCTCAGCCAAAAAGGTTCCCGACCCCTGTGCTAGATATATACGCCTAATTTCCTTTATATAATGTGCAATAACTCGAAACAACTACTCTTCTCAGATGGCCTTCATACACTAATGAAAAGCAGAGATTCCAGGCTTTCATAAAAGGTATAGTAGCCTTTGCCACTTTTTAGTGACGACCAACCCCTCTGGCTCAAGGACAATATGCTCCATTCATTCTGAATATTTTCAGATATCATTGTTATCCACAGTGTCACTGAATTCACCTTTAACCATTACTTGAACCTTATATAATACTTATTATGATATCACTGCATTCTTTGACCATGAAAACATAAGGGTAGGGTAGACTGAGTACAGTTGAGACAGTTTTTGCTCTCCACTACGACTCAAATTTTCGTCACTAAAAACATATTGAAAACTAGTTATTTTTTAAATGGTGCATCCTATAAGTCTGCACTACAATAAAACAAAAAACTTATATTGCTATGTTGTTTATTTTTTTCACAATTAACTCTTAAAGACAAGGTGCATTTTATCTCAACTGTACCCATAGTTCTAAAGTATTGTGTACAGTTGAGACACAGCATGGTACAGTTGAGACACATTGAGAATGCTTTAGGGCTGACAAGCCAAGATGGCTCATTTTTAAAATATGTAATTTTAGAGTTTCTTTTTAGTTAAATCCATACTTTTTCCTCTAGATCAGCTTTAGAAAAAGAGATACAACAGGCACATCAAGTTTGAAGAGGAAAAAATACATTTTCTTTGTTTTATCATCACTCATTTTATAAAATATTATATTATCTTTACAGCCATCATGTTAGAAACGTATATCCTTTAATAATATGTAGTTTAAATATGAAAAATGTTTTATTCTATTGACATTTGTGTTACATATTGCCTAAATTCTATCATAATAGACGCAGATAAACAACATGCAATCCAATGGGAATTCATCCAGGGGACAGTTGAATCGTCATGTCTCAACTGTACCCTGCTGACCATCTTGCACATTTTTCTAAATAATGCAACCAGCTTGCATAATATGATTATATGAAATATGTCAATTTATAGAGCAGAGAATTGCCTTTTAAATGGTGTAAGATAAGTTTAACAGTCTAGCAGGAGTATTAAGATATTCACTGTGGAAGGGACATGGTTAAGTGAAATTCTCACTATGGTAAAAATACTTTCCCCAATATCTTTGGACTGGAGGTATGCACAATATCCAAATTTTCCATGATGAAAGAGGGTACTAATGCCCATGTGTGTAGCAAAAATCATAGTTCTAGCTTGTTGTGCACGCAAGATATTAACAAGTCTCAACCGTACTCCTGTCTCAAATGTACTCAGTCTACCCTACACATCACCATTTCTTTACTACCATGTCTGGTCCCTGAGTTATGAAGAAAAATTTATTAATTCCATTATGGCGTAAAGCTGAGTTGGTAACCATGGCAACCCAAAGGCATTTGCAATATCATGTTTGGCATCATTGAAATCCATGACCTTCAAAACATAGGGGTAGCCATCACCTTTTCTGCATTTCCTTGTTCCGTTCAAGAGATATGCTGAAAAATACTGTACTCAGTAATGGTGGACAGAAAAATGGCCACCATGAGCCATTTTTGAGATGGCTCCATTTCTGAAATTGTTCAGAGCATCAAACTGTACAAATGTACCAAATTTCACGCTTTTATGAAAAAGTGAACATTTTTGTCACATATGTGGACCAAGGGAATATTTAAAAGAAGCCGTCAGAGACGGTTGATCAACAGAAGTGACTGCACTGCACCAAAAAGGAGAGGAGAGATCATGCATGCTGCTTGAATGATGAGTATTAACATAAAACTCTGAGAGTGATTGTAAAAAAATGCCTGTTACTCCTACTTCTTGTTATGAAGAACATGTCAAGGGGTTTTGCAAAATATTGCTAATATTTTTGCAGATAGGCTTGCTAATGCCAACTCTGTTATTTTCATTGGCGCTTGTGCTAACTTACAAACCAAACTTCTTCCAAATCACGGTAGATATGCTAAAAAAATAAATAAATTACATTACAGAGGCGATGGTTGAGTTAATTATAGTGTAATATATTTTTATCTGTTACCATGCGGTTTAGTTTTGTGTCATTTATGTGGCGTTTACGTAACGTTTTATCTGGCTAACAGTAGGCTATGATTGGTTTATCATCAGCTAACTGTCGTCTATTCATGAATTGAAATAATTGAAATATCCATTTCACACTATTAGAAATACATTTTCTATAATTCAATAGTTTATCAAAGTTTCACCATTTGATAAAGTTGTAGTTGTGGGCTATATGTCAGCAAATTCTTCTTTTATAACTTAATAGCTATTAAATCCGGCCCGCGGAGCCTTCCCAAAGTAGAAAAATGTGTCTTTTAGCCAAGGAGACTTAGATTATAGGCATAAATTATCAAATTTGTTGTATTCATGAAATACAAATCCCCCCTTTTTACCCTGCATGTCTTATGAAGAAAATGAGGCTACTTGTTTGAGACTTGCCAATTTACCGACATCAATCGGTTGACACCCGGCCCTTTTGTGAAAATCTAAACGCCAATGTGGCCCTTCGACTAAAATAATTGCCCACCCCTGTGTTAGACTCTAAAGTAGGGTGACCAGACGTCCCCGATTTCCGGGGACAGACCCCGATTTTGATGACCTGTCCCCGCCTGCACCTGTCCCCGAAAATGTCCCCGATTTTGGCCGAGTACGACTCGAGGGGAAAAAAACAGAATACCCAGCCAGTTGCAGCTGAGTTACAGTTTTGATCCATGGCTACAGTAGTCACATGTCCCATTTTTGACTGGATCTTCCCTCTTTTTGGTTATCTGACCAGGAAAACTTAGAAACTCTCCCTCAACATCGAACTTTTTAATTGACTATTTTCTCCTCGCCAATACATTTTGCGCATTTTACCACGATTTGCCGGTTTAGCAAACGCAACATAATACAAGTCAGGCCTTGTATCTCATTTCAGTGCTATCTTTCTCAAACAGTTTAGGTGTCAAAGCTATTTTCGGTAAATATGTAAGATCTAATAAGTAGAATCTATCTTTTCTCTCTCCAACAAGAACAGACGAGACACATGAGAGTAGGCTATTTTATTTTTCTTAAAAGGGCAACAGCATTAAAAAAAAAAAAAAGCCTATTTGTTACTTTGTTGATATTTTGTATCAAAGATTCCTGGACTCCTGTCCATAATGGCATCAGTAGATAGGCCTACATCATTACAATAATCTCTCTAGGTTATTTCCCATTTTTGGAACAAGCATGTAGATAGGCTATGTGCAGACAGGTGGGTCCCACATTTAAAAAGGTAAAAAGGTCTATATCCTACCACTTCCTACAACTCTTGACAGACCCTAGAATACACAATGTAATGCATCATCCAGAATGATAACACTTCAGTCTGTCTGAAAATTTGTGGGAAAGTTCCTTTCTTTTATCCTAGGGCCTAATAGTGAGTTTAGAATGCATAGTGGAAAACATCCAGATACTGTGGGGACAGACATAAGTGCTAACACTAATATAGGCCTATATACTCTTCTAAGAGGAAAGGGGAGGCCTCCTAGGCCATGGATAAACTACAAAAATGTCAAATGTGGTGACGCCAAAAAAACTGAGATTTTAATGCTAATTTTTTCGCTGAACGCCAAAATGTCCCCGATTTTCCTCAAAGAAATCTGGTCACCTTACACTAAAGGCCAACCTAAATTCTGCAATGCTGGTGTTCTAAAGAAGGTTGGTGGTGACAGTCAAATTGACATCAAATGTCCAAGGCTTTTTTTTTTTCAGAGTAAGATTGTTCATGAATATCAAGTAGACTTCATGGTATTGATCTCTTCAACTCATTTTCATCTGGTTTGAGTCTACTAAATTTTTTTTCAGTGTAATATTGTTGCACCAAAAAAATGGAGTAATCCCTATGTCTGACTTTTTACTCACATTATGTAATAACTTAATTTTGATAACATTGTCAATGTGACTGGTTTTGCCAGGGAGGGTCACAAATAGTCATGAAATGGAAAAAATAGCCTAAAATAGCTTTATTTTTCAGTATGCATGGGGGCATCATAATAAATAACGAAGGGACTGAAGAGAAATGATGAATTATTTCCATCTTACCATGGGTACAAACGTAAGAAGCTTTGAAGCCCCGGCCACTTGAGAGATGAAGAGTAACATTATAAGGATGAAGACCTAGACAAAGAGAAACAAATTAACTACACATTTTAAATACTGAGAAATAATGTGTTATAGAACAACATGTACATGGTCTTATACATTTCCCTTTTTTCAGCTCACATTTAATTTGGAATGGGAGGTTATCCGTAGCTGGTTAGATAGAGCGAAAGCTTTAAGGGCTTTCAAACAGGGACTTTCAAAATGCGAAAATGGATGGTATGAATGAATGGCGATTTTCCAAGGGAACGTAACTAGGCATGACTTTCCTAGTCTTTGGGTTTGAGACCAGTGAAGATTGTTGTTTCTAAATTACGTTAAAAAAATATAATTTAATGAAAGGGTGTCGTTTCTGTGGTGTTTCCTTCACAGATTAAAAACAAATGATACGTTTCAATATGCTTCCTCAGACTCGGTCCTCTGTCCTCCGTCCTTGTGCCCCGTAAATCGTTCAAGGCTCAATGTCATTGAGGATGTCTCAATTGTCTAATTGGTATGAGAAGGAGGGAGGAACGAGGATGGAGGGGAGAGGAGAAAGGTCCGTTAAGCGAGGAAGCACAGGTGTATATTTCATGGAGATCACAGGTGTATTCACAGGTCTATCTTTCATGTTGAAGCGCGATCAGGAGGAACGTATGGTCATTGGCTTGATTCGAGTGTCAGAAAAGTTTAAATGCCATCCCATTCTGTCACTTCAATATTCAATTTAAAAAAAAAACAAATTTGCAATTTGATAGAAGTAAGTTCAAACGATTATTTGGAGTAAGAGAAAATCACGTTTAGGCTATAATAAAAACATGATAACTTCAGCAAGAAGGTTGATTGTTTAGTTGACAGATTACAAGTGAGTTTTATAGGTTAATATTATGTGCAATGTCCGTGGTTATAAGGCAAAAGTAAACTGATGCAAAACAGATTGTGTTTTAATCGTCCTAATTATGTAATTACGTTATATTATGATTAACAACCATGTTTGATGGTTGCTATAGCCTGTATTTGATGAAGGTAGCCTTAAGTTTGGTCTGTTTCAGAGACGTCATCTGTAATGGACGTCTCACACTTATTAAGTGATGCATTACTCATATTCACTCATTTCATATATGTCAGTCCTGGATTCCTCCATTCTCCCATCGTTCCTTCCTTGTTTCCTTCATGGAAGGAGGGGCTAGCACAGAGGAAAGGTTGGGAGTAAGGAAAGGAGGACGGAGGAATTCCGTATGGAGATGGACCCAATGAGATCATCAAGAGACACTCAGGTGAATAGCATGCAGTGGTGTGCGCTTATGTGTGAAAGGCTGGTTAAAAGTGACAGGTCACTGTTACAAGTGACAGGTCACTGTGCGCAGCATGCAGTCAAAGATTGTGGATTTACAGCTAAATTGTCAGTGGTAGGTTTATGGAATTTAAAAGGAGAAAAACAACACAGTGGTGTGTGCTTATGTGTGCTAGGTCATAGGTCACTCACAGCATTCAGAATGTTTTTTAGTCTTTGTTCTTCTTCTTTTAAGGATAAGTACCCCAGGAAAAAGGTGATCATGATCATAACTCCGATGAAAATAAACAGGCTGCCCACATTGGTTAGCACCTTCAATTCTTCGTCAATGAATTTTTGTAAGGCCAATGATCCAATGATCAATGAACAAAGGCCCATGCCGAAGATGCCAAGGCCCACCAACTGCAGAGGAGAGAAACCAGCCACATGGGGTCAGTCTTGTCAGTCTTATGCTCTCGAATGTTTTATAAATAATGCCTAAAATAATGACCTCAGATGAATTTTGTGAAAAGTAGCCTAACGGAAGTGGGCTTAGAGACTGCAGAGAGAGTTGGATTTGCATTAGGTCAGTCTTATAGTTGTCTATTCTTGTCTTACATTTTTACATTATATTTATTGATTAAACACTGATAGAAAAAATATTCTTAAAGGTCGATGGCATAGGCCTATTCTTTTAAGTACCATAGGCTACTATAAGAATGCTAAATCTTCATTTCATTGTCATTTGATACGGTAAATAGCCCTTTTTGTAAATGGAAATGCAGATACTGTTATAACAACAACTTCATATATTTTTTTTTACTTCATAATTCAGAATTTTTTTCCCCCATTTCCAAATTGAATGCATGCTGTTCCTAGTGCCTTTTTTATCTATGGAAATAATAGAACCTTTGTAATGTAATAACAGAACCTTTTCTCTGTTGTTTTAAACAAACTGCTATTATTTTGCACATAACTGTAAGTGTTTACCTCATCATAAACAAACCATCTATGGTCCATCATCATTTTCAAAATATAGCCTATGCATTTTGAATTGTCTACCATCCATCTGATATGTTCTCATTTGGCTACAGTCTGCATCCTAATGTAGCCTAGCCCATATCATTGTACAGAAGCACTAGTGAGTGCATGCCTTTTTGATGCCATGGGAGGCAAAGTAGGCCTATGTCTGCTACTTCTGAACATGTCAGCAAGCTGCAGGCTATTGACCTCAGTTTTCGTTATTTAGCATTGAAAAACTGATGCTATTTATCTGGGCAACATTTACAGTAGTGCTTGACAAACAAGATGTGGAAATGCAGTAGCCTAACCTTAAAAAGGGATGATTTAACCTACTCTGCGCCACTCCTCCCTGGTCTCAACTAAATAAAGTTTTTTTTGTTTTTTTTTTTCAACTAAATAAAGTTGACGCTACTTGGGGGGTATTCCTGCAAAGTCGCTAATGATATCGGCGCTTATGTGATTAAGCCTCGTTTGAAGTAGCGTCAACTCAGAGATGAGGCTGAAGCCATTCCATCAACGCAAGTTAGCTGCGCCTGCCTCTCGTTAACTTAAACAAGGCTGCGTGCATGAGCTCAACACTAGACCTAAATAGGTGATTTAGGAATACCTGATGAACTGTCGTAAAATTAAGGCAGAACTAAAAGAATTTTAAGAAAGAAACTTCGATATGCATACGTCATCTGTTGAATTTTGTGTGAAATAACTGAATATCACATTTTTATAATAGTAGGCCTACTGGCAATGCAGAAATTTGAAAAGGTGATTGAAAACATATTTTGAATCATAATGTTTGACCATTGCTTGTTGGAACAAATTGCCAGTCTCATGTTGTTTTGTCACAGCAGACTTGCACCTGCAACTGAAATCAATCAATCATTCAATTAAGACGTAGCCTACAACTCCAGACACCACGTGATGGGCCGGCATGTGACACGTCTTTGATTATGCATGCATTTGTTTTTAATTCGTAACTAAAATTATTCCTAATAGATACTTCGAAATATCAATAGTAATTTAGTAAAAAGGGAAATTCATTCATGATCAGTGTTTGCAAAATCTATCAACCTTTATTTGGTGGGAAAGATTATTAAGCAGGTGTATGGAACCTTTTTTGGTGACTTGTGTTTCTGACTGATTGCATTTTCTGAGACACCGCTTTATTAAGCCTTGCAGTTAACCTGCCACGGAGCTGGTTAGTTTGGGAGCATATGTTACCTCAGCAACTCAGCTGCGATTACTGTTAGCGAGAGTAATGGAACTGAACTCACACTAAAACTAGCGCCGCTTGCCGAAATTAGCGCGGCTTAGCGAATAGCTCCGTTGATGGAATACCCCCTTGGTCACTCACATTCACGATTAACCTATGCTTTTTTCTCATTGGTTGCTGAGTTACATCTTGCCTAGATACAGCAATGCTTATTTCTGATAGGCTGTTGTGCAGCCAGTTTAGGTTTTTTTGGATTGGCTGATAGTGGCCGGCTCAATTTAGAACTATCGTGGTGTAAGGATGTAAGAGAGAAGGAAAGGAAACACAACAGGAGGACCTGTGGCCTATTCTCGCTGTGCATGTTCTGCATTTCCAGTGCTACGCTGAGAGATAGTTGCAACTAGTAACATTGACCATATCTGACTCCATTAATATAGTTGATTAGACACATGAATTGTAGAAGGGTATTTATCGTTACTCAGTTACAATCTTAAGATCTCACCATGCCAAATGTCTCGCTTACCAATAATGGACTAAGTCTGAGTGCGGTGCCTGCTCTATAGACAAAGACCTAATGACTATCAAATATTGTCCTGAGCACACAGTGGATTGTCCTACTTGCGTGTCGGCTTGAACGTCTATTAGTCAAATGTGAAAGTACAGTATAACAATCAGTTCAGCTTAGACCGATGTGGATCAGATTGTCATTTATTATCCAAAGATAACTTGGAATTCAGTTACAGGTAGAAAAGCAACTAAGTGAGTAACATAAAACATTAACATTAACAGTCAGGGAATCAACACAGCCTGCCTGGCCTAGAGAGAAATGGCTACATCCAACAGCAAGCTGCTGGATGGGAGTTCTGCTACAGAGAGTCTCCAAGAGCATATTCTCACCTTGCCTTAAATACCCATGCTTTCCTTTGTGTTGTTCTTACTGATAAAAGACAATGCCAAATGGTCGATGCAGAGATGGGGGAAGCTATCCTGAAAAGACCAGGAATCCTAGATTCCTGATAAACATATTAGGACTATGCTATTTCTTGATGAGACTGAGACCATTAAATCATTTAGACTTAGACCATCAAAATGAGACCAAACATGACACATATTGCATTCTGTAAATTCATACAGTAATTATATACATTGTCCCTTTGTCTGTCTTCAGAGTGACTTTCCCGTAAGAAAGCAGAGGGTGAAACTGTAGGGGACAGGTAGTGAAGATAAGACACAGTGGGAGATAGGAATGCAGAGACAGTGTGGCTTATCCAAATATGGGGGATGGTCATCAGCCCTTGATATGGCAGAACCATCTGCCTTACAGAGGAGACCGATAGTAGACAGGCGCTGATATAAAAACAAGGCAGAGTAAATAAATATTTTTCTGCGTGGGATATACAATGTGTGGCGGGAGTGTGTGACTTAAGACCGAAATGATTTAGTGTCACGCTCAATGCGTGATAGTTGAGAGCCCTGCCATTATTGACACTCTTATCGATTCCTGAGTAGCTTAGTTCATGACAAAAAAAGGAAGTCTTTATAGCCTAGGCCTACTCAAAGTCAAAGACAAAGCGAGCTTAATTGTTATTCAAACTCTGCAACAGTAACCTGACTCCGCCAGATGGATTTGATTCTGTAATTCCATCTGGGAACCATCCATTAGAGTAATGTGGTCCATTAGTTTCATTTTGTTTAGTTTTGGCAATCAGATGGATCAACAAACATACATGTACATTAGGGTGCATCAAATTAACCAATTCTTGAATTTTAATATGGCTGGGTGATAAAAGTGTTCCAATACAGGTAAAAACAACACATGCAAAATATTTTTCCGATACATGATGGTTTAGGGGTGCCACCGGCCCTCTGTTTTTTGTTAGCTTAAGCGCTAACAATGCTAGTGGCCACCAATGGAGTTCTGAGGTAACAAAACCTGCAGCTCAGGAAAACTGAGGTGATGTTACTGTTTTTGTGTTTGCCATGTTTTAATGCATATTATTACCATCATAACCTTGTTGGTGAGGGTGTTATCTATTTTATAATTAACCATACATTTTAGTTGCGGGTAACACATTTATATTCTTTTTATATTTATAATCTGAAGACACTAAGGTAAAGTAACACCTAGACAATAAAAGACTGCTTACATGTTCTCTGGGGTCTTACCTATCCATACATACCAAGATTATGTAAATAGACTGGATAGTGGAGCTAATAATGATTCATTTTGGATAGGCCTATGCTTTTCTAGGTTAACTAAACCGCCAAAAAGCTTAGGTCTTAGCTAGATGTAATGATCAGAAAATACCTATACATATGTTCTAAGTACATATATGATAGTTATAATATGCATTAAAACACAACAAACCCCAAAACAGAAAGATCACCTCTGTTTGTTGAGTTGCAGTTTTGGTTACCTTTGAACTCCATTGGTGGCCACTAGCATTAAGGGCCAGTGGCACCCCTAAATCTCAATGAAATTTCTCAAAACTTTGCAAAAGTCATTTTTGTATCAATTGGAATAAAATGCAAGGCCAGCCAACTTGATGTTTTCAAATTTAAATTTCCCATTCAAATTTGATGCACCCTAATGTACATACATGTTCTTTAGACTGAACCGCTTCTTATTGCGTCACGCCTCAACCCGCCTCAAAGCCAACGCTGATTGGACATTCGTTTGATGAATTGTTCCAAATTCCTTTCACCGGAAAGTAGCTAGATTGAGCTGCGAGTGAATAGGCGTGTTTGAGATGTAAAGCCGCCTACAGCCGCCTGCAGCCGGCTGCAGCCAAGCGATCCATTATGGTTAGACGCGGTGTCCAACTTCCGGCTGACTTCACCAAACTAGTGAATGCGTCACCAAAATACGCCCACAGCACGTCACTCAAAACTCGCGGTATCAAGGCGCCTGCAGCCGAAACCCGCATCTCCTTTTCTCGGCTGCAAGAGGATGCATCCCACCCCCATGACATAACTCATTATTCCGATTGGTTTGAAACTCCTCATGACAAATATGACACCAACCACGTTGTACTCGCTGAAAATGGGCTTATTTGAATGAGCTGCTGCTAAGCAGTATGCAAGTTTTGCCCAATGAAATAGCCTTATTGCTCTCCAGCATGGCTTCGCTTAAGTCAAAAAGACATCTCAAATAAGCATTTCATACCACATTACTATTTTTTCTAAACGCCTTCAACAACTCTGTTCCTCTTGTATTGCATCAATAATTTATTAAGCAACATTATATGATTTATTTCGCCAGTTATCACGTTCATTTTACTGATGAAATGAGGGGATTCAAGCTGTTTTCAATGCAAACAAACTTCTGCAATATCTCCTGACATCACGTCCATGTTCACATGTTGTATGGCTTCAGCCAGCTGTAGCTGTGTTGTCCACCTTGTCCCCCATGCTTTTCCACTCCCACCGACGAATTTCCGTAGATCTCGCTGGCTCTGGCTACAGCCTCTAGCTGTACCGACTCTGAACACGAACGAGCTTAATACTTGAAGCTTGTGAGATCAGGATGGTCTCACGAGGCTACTGCAACAGTAGGCTACATTGTAAGCAGAGTTTCTCAAAACTCCAAATGTGCAACAAAGCTAAAAATAGAACAACTACACATCCAACTACACAAACCAAAACTTTGAACACACCCCCTTAATTCAATACAATTCCTTTATTTCCATGACTATTTACATTTTAGATTCTCACTAAAGGCATCAAAACTATGAACAAACACATTGTGTACAAAAGAATTGTGTACTTGTACATTAAAGTCACAAATATGCATCATGAAATTTGATTTTTTCTTTGGACTGTAAATACAACATAGAGGTTAAAAGTTCAGAAACTCCTTGTTACAGGTAAACAAATCCAATGCTACACTTCACTAATAAAAACTCTCTTAGGTTCATGGTTTTACTAACTTCATAGCAGTAAATCAGCACAGGCTGAAAGTTAAATAATTTGAGGCAATTTCCACTAAATTCACAATATATTTGTGCCAATGGCATAAGATAAATGCTCCGTTTCGATATTAAAGTCAGAAATGAGTAGGGGGATATTGATATAGCCTAGTTGGAAGTAACCTTACAATCGAATGACATGATTAGGCCACATGCCAAGCCAGAGGCGAATCTGAGATAAATTTCTAAAGGCAAGAATTTGTGGCATTAGCTACTTTGAATAAGGTAACATCTTGAAAAACAATCTGCCATGCATGGTTGGTTCCCAAATTTATGGTATGCCGCCTTAGCCAACAGAACCGTGTCGTCCTTGTCCTGAGGTTTTAAAACGTGGATTAGAGATGTGGAATGCTACTTACATAGAGGGCAACATTGACACCAAGCATGATGACCTTCAGTGAACACATCTTATCTGCTTTGGTTTACAAGCCTAGAGAGAAAACAAAAAAGAAACAAGAAACAATTGGTTTGGAGTACTGGAGGTCCATTTTCCAAAACCCATCGACAACTAAGTTAAATTAAAGACCCAGTTAAGTCGGATAAAGCCTTTTTAGGTGACGTGGAATAAGGATAACTAAACATATGTAGTAAACCCTGATGTCAGTTTTGCTCTGTAGCCTATATAGCTTGACTGTTTTTTAGGGTAGGTTTGAGTTGGGTGGGCCTAAAACGCAGTCTGCTTACCTGCAGAGAGCATGCTTAACATTAGCCCTTCCCAGACTCAGTACTGACTCTGCCTACATCCACCCGAGTACACCAGCTCAGTTATCATCAGAACGTTGTACACAGGGCTTACCTGGGGCCAAAAGTCAGTCACCAATCGTACCAACGTTGGCATTTGGAGGGCAACCTTGGCGACGCATAGGCAGCTTTATTCCTTCCTCCAAGCTAAAGGAAGTCTGTCGGGGTTAGACCGCGTTGTTTTGGTTTGTGATGTACTGTACAACAAATTGCCCCTTCGGGAACATTAAAGTTTTTCCTTGTCCACGCCCCCTTTGTATTTCCTATGTCTTCCTGAGTTTGTCATGTGATCTTGTCTCATTGGCGAATTCAACCGCCGTAACATTTCGTAACGTAACGCAACAGTTCCCATTCCTCCATATGGGTGACGTAGTAAACGTTTTGTAACATTACGTCGTCTTGAAAACGCCACATGTCTCTAGTTCCTGGTTTGTCATGTGATCTTGTATTTCCTGTTTAGTTTCTAGTCCTGTGTTTCCTTTGGCGAATTCAGTGGTCGTAATGTTTCATAACGTAACACAACCGTTCCCATTCATCCCTATGGGTGACGCATGCCCCGAGGAAATGACGCGTACCACGCCCCTTTTCTTCGTCAACTCGCCTCGTTTCCTCATATAGCTCAGACTAGACAGAGCAACACTTCCGATGATGAATCCAAGATGGCTGCGGCCTGTGTCATTTGCTGTTTTCATTGTGTTTGGACTGTTTAAGTGGTTTAAATAACTATTTCAATCACTCATATTAACACTGCATCCATACCTATGGATGTGGGAGTCAGTGTTGTAGTGAGGCCAATGTTGAACACGGACTTGTATCAAATAAGTGTCCTAAATGTAGCCGAGGGTTGCTAACAGAAAACAAACAATGACGTGAACATTGTTTTCACTTCTCCACGTGCTTCTTCACGTCAGAGGAATTTGTATAATAAAACGCTTGAAGTGGAATGTCAGGTGACAATTTGAGCTCCGAGACGACTTGACGAGGATAATCAAACGCACCATTAATCCCTTGTGTTTCCTGAGTTCCTTGCCGTGTCATTGTGTGTTTGTCAGGCTCTTCGTGTGTCTAGTAAATTCAAGTATTCTAAAGTCTATAGTTTGCCTTTTTGCTTGCACTTGGGTTCCAAAATCCCTCGCCTTGTTGAAGATTCCTGACAGTAATATTGCACTACAGCAACATACATACCTCAAGGACTTCTGGAACACTGACAGTCTAGAATGTATGCTCACAGTGTCTAAATTTGGTCCTTGTTCTTATGTTACTGATATGTATTAATGTCTACTATTAGTGATATCTCTTATGCTTTATATCTTGGGAGCGTGTCTTAGAGCTGGAAATATTTGCCCGAACCCGACGGGGCCCAACAGGACCTGCCGGGTTCGGGGTCTAATTTCAATATTCCAAGCGGGCCCGGCTCGGGCTCGGGCTGAAAGCCGATGCGCGGCAAATAGGCGATCACATGATACGCCTAACGTTCGATCTACAGGCATGCGTTAGTAGATGCAAAATGGATGTAGAAGAAGTTAAACGGAGATTAGCCCTTGGCGAATTCATGTTGGTCGAGCCAGTAAATGCGTGGTCGGAGGTGTGGAAACATTTTGAGCACGTTCACCATGAGAAAAACGAGGCAGTGGGGTATGCAAATGCAAGAAGTGCGACGTGATGTTAAAGTATGACAGCATGTTCAGCAAAAATGACTCATTGTTGACTGCTTTGATATGCGCACAATTGAAAAATGTCGGGTTGCAAACGGGTTCGGGCTCTATGAAGCTGTCAATCATACGGGCCGGGGCGGGCTCGGGTGGAGTTCTCTCGGGCTGGGGCCGGTTCGGGTCTTAGTTTTAAGGCCCGTTTCAAGCTCTAGCGTCTACTATGTTCCCACAGCTCTATGTTCCCACAACTCTATGTTCCCACAGCTCAATGTTCCCACAGCCCTATATTCCCACAGCCCTATATTCTCACATTTCTAAGAGGTTTTTTTTTTTCTTCTTTCTTTCTTCAAAGTCAGGTACTATAGTCCCACATTTCTACCCCTGTCTGGTAGACCCCCTATGTAAGTTCAAGCAAGATTCGATCTTTGGTATTATTTGCCCTCAATGGTGCCTTCCAGGTAGTGGGGTTTAGTTTTGCATCCACATTCCACAACGATTTCATATTCATCCACCTCAGCGATCATTTTTGAAATTGACCTCAGCAATAATTTTTGGAATCAGTTTCAGAATCTTCCATTCTAATGTGAACGGAAGGGCTAACTGGATAAATATGACCTGTGTTGTTGTAAACATGCCCTTATCGGAACATATTGCTGTTGGAAAACAGAGCATAGGGCTCAATAGAACATAGGGCTCAATTTCCCAAATTTCCTAAGAAATGTGGGAACATAGGGTTGTGGGAACATAAGGCCCAATTTCCAAAAATTCTGTCAAAAATAAAAATTCCAAACAAATGTGGGAACATAGGGCAGTGGGAACATAGAGCTGTGGGAACATAGAGCTGACCCCTATATCTTTATGTCCTTGTGAGTTGTGATGTCTTAATACAGGTGTGTAGCCATTTTTTTAACCTTGTTGCACATTTGGAGAAACACATATTCAGTCTGTTTGCAATGTACTGTTGCAGTGTTTGACAATAAAGTTCGCTTTGACTTTTGACTTTGACTCTATGGCGATTCTAAGCAATTACATGTAATTTCGGTTTTGGCCACCGGAGAGTTTTGGCGCTGTTGCTTAGCCTTTTTAAGAGCCAGTTTGGTCTATTGATAAATACAGCGTTTCCTCTTATGGCAACTGTATTTAGATTCCTTGTGAGTTTATGTGTTATTTTAAATTTCTCTTTTAGCCTACCTGTTGGAATGCAAAATAAGTTCTCTTATAAGACATTTATGGATGAATAATTAACTTTAAAAAACAAAGAGCGTTTCTCAAAGTCGAGGAAGCATACTTGTGAGTCGCCAAGTACTGTTCCAAAGTTAAGCATCCTTCGAAATTCTAGCGAGGACAGAGGCCTTTGTTCATAGATTTTTCAAGGATGCACTGATGGATCCTCGTTTTGGAAGTGTATGGCTTCCAAGGCTAGTGTGCTACCTAGGAAGCATTCTCGACTTTGAGAAACACTGAAATTATGGCATTAAAATATTCTATTCTATGGTAATTTAAAAATGTTTAATAGAATCAGATTTTTAAATAATGCTTAGACTTTCATACTGTATATACTATTAATAATATCCATATTTTTGTGGTTTTAGCCATTTCCATTTAATAGTCAGGAGGGAATTTGCGAAGATCGTGCACTTCTGGACAAGTTTTTGATTTTTGGCAGGGTGTTAGGTATAGGCCTAAGGATTTCAAAAATCAATGGATACAAGTTGGGATGACCCCCTAGTGGCTGGTATGCATACAATCAAAAATGGCTGGTATGCATACAAAAAAAGGCTGTATATAGGTTTCTTTTAGTCTTAAATTGGTGTATAATGTAATTTTCTACTTTGTTTGACACAAGGAATCCACTTCTGATATGTTCTTCTCATTTTAGAAACAAAAAAATATTAAATCTATTATCATAGTCATCTTTAGCTAAAATAAACTGTCAATATCTGTGAAAAAGACACACAGAATTGGAGGTGTCGGATCATTATGACACCTTCCGAATGCATGCCAAGTTTTGTGATATTCTGCCCATGGGGGGGCCATACAGTAAATTGATTTATGACATTTTACACCAGCTGGCCAGCAGGTTGCCGGACATTTCTCTGCAAATATCTTAAGAACCGTAGTAGGGCCGAGGAGGACCACATTTTTTATATGCTTGTCTTCAGGGGCCGTGTAAACCTATCCCATGATCACCCATTCCATGTATAGCGCCACCAAGTTTAAAATGAAAACCCAAAGTAAGGTATTGTAATCGGTGTTAACAGGTATTCTTGTCCGACATGGTCAAAAATGGAGGCCTCCCTCAAATGCCTCAGTTTGCTACCGGTCGATGTCAGAAAAAGCTATACTGAAGCTTGAACTACTCTTTCCTCTGACGTATGTGACGCGAAGGGAACTGCTTGAGTAACAGGACTGAGTAACATCACTGCCAAGAACACGCCTCTAATGAGGGCCATTGGAGCTGCACAGTTGATTGATTCTCGACAAAGTAGATGGAGTTCCCGATCTTTCAGGAGCTCAGAAACCCTGTGTAGATTGTAGCTAGCTAGACCAGTGAGAAGCAATGCTGCCTGAAGGTGTTACGTCGCTGGGAGGGCGGGCCAGGCTACCTAAAAGCAGTTAAGAAAATCAACCATGGTCACTATGCTGCTTTGCAGAGTGAAATGAAATGGAGCACGTAAAGGAGGCAATTTATTCACACTCCATAGACCCAAGGGGTTAAGCCCCTCTATTCTTCCAAATTAGTGATGTCCTTGCTTTAAAGGAATAGTCCACCTCTTTAAGGTCCATCTTTGAGCTTTGCGCTGTACCAGTGGCCAAGACTTTTGACAGGCTTAACTGTTGGTATTGGCTCGTTGTTGACGTGGAACCTTGCATTAGCAAGCTGGCCTTTGACAATAGAGATGCCGCGGGATTTGCTGAGTTTGATTACCATCCGTGCCCCTTGAATGTTTTTCTGGAGTTTATCCAGTAGGCGTTTGGTGCATACAGGTGTTGTTTTTATCGTTGTCATGCCATCCATGTAAGTTCGTATTGGAGAAGACGCAGCGCATTCTTCAACTGCTTACCTCCAACCACCCATCGCGATGCCCGGATGATGGGCTCCATCGCCATGGTAAATGCAAGTGGGGAAATGGTGCAGCCCATCATAATGCCAACCTCGAGGTGCTGTCAGGCAGTTGTGTTAGCCTGTGCTGCGACACAAAACTGAAGGTCCTGGATGTAGGCTTTGACCAGCCTTGTGATGCCCTCTTGGGACTTGGAAGAAGTTGAACACTGTCCACAACATCTCATGCGGCACAGATCCAAAGGCATTGGCGAGATCTAGGAAGACCACATGCAGGTCTTTCTTCTCCTTCCTCGTCGTCTGTATCTTGTGCCAGATAACAGTTGTGTGTTCCAGACAGCCTGAGAATCCACTTATCCCTGCTTTGTGCACTGAGATGTCAACAAAGTTGTTCTTCTGTAGGAAAGCTGCGAGCCTCTGAGCCACATCACTGAAGATTATCTTTCCTCCCACATTCAGGAGACTGATCTGATGGAATTGATCTATGGTTGAGGAATCCTTCTCTTTGGGAATCAGGATCCCTCCCGCCCTTCACCATGCCTTGGTATAACTCATTTTTCCCACTCTCATCAGCTTCCAGGGGTACCTCAATAGTCCCGGCGTACTCTTATAGAGTCTACATGGAACGCCATTGGGCCCAGGGGCTGATGATGCTCTTGCCCGCTTTACTATGCTCTGATATTATCTTTGCTCTATGTAGGGGGCCTTGTTTCCATCTGGTGTTCAGCTGGTTGGATTGGTGGCATGTCACCCGGAATGCTGGCTGGCATGTGCCTCTGGTTATCGGAGTAGGTCTTTGAAGGTAGCTTTGAGGGTCCCAGATTTCTCCTTGACGAAGAGGGCTTTCACAAACTTGTAGGGATCTCTGTAGAAGGCACTCCTCGTTCTCTCCTTCTTTTGTTGCTTTCTCAAGCATTCAGCTCTTCTCAGCGTTGAGGGACGCTGCTTAATGTCACCTTACAGTGCCTCATGTCCTTTCCTCTCCACTTCTGCTGCATTCTTCCACTGTTTTGTCAGGCACCTTCTTTTCTTCACCAGCCTTTCAATCTCTCTTTGCCCTCTGGACTTGGAATGACCTGGTTCCTTCAGTACCTTACGGCGCTCGCTTTTCACCCCAAATCTCTTTGCCCCATAGCTGTAGATGACTTACCCAATCTTGTCCAGCTTCTTCTCTACACCACCTTTCAGCCCCTCCAGGAGAAGGACTATGTCTATATTGATGGTTCCCCACTGATTTTTCTGACAAGATTTTGGCCACAAGATTCAACCCTTTTTTTCCTAACTTGATGGATCTTGAGACCCTTCTCTGATGTTATCTTTTTCCAGATACATATGCAGCTTTGTAGCTTGTGTCCTACCAGAGCTGCTGTTTACGTTGCAAGGTCCGTTACCATGTGGTCCGTCTATGAGTCATCTTCCACCCCCACTCCAGGGTTTTTTTTCCCATTCAAACTTTTTGTAGCCATATTGGGTGGGATCGAGTCACTATCTAATGACCAGCTCCTGCCAACATGCCAACACGAAACTTAGCATGCATTTTGACACGCCTTATTTTGTGTAATTTTGACCATGTCAGCCAGAAATAGCTGTTAACACTGATTAGAATACCTCACTTTAGCTTTTTCATTTTTAACCAGGTGGCACTATACATGGAATGGGTGATCATGGGATAGGTTTACTTAGCCCCTGAAGACAAGCCTATAAAAATGTGGTCCACCTAGGCCCTATGGTTCTTTAGATATTGCAGAAAAATGTCTGGGCACCTGCTGGCCAGTTGGTATAAAATGTCGTAAATCAATTTGCTGTATTGGCCTCCCATGAGCGGAATATCACAAAACTTGGCATGCAATTGGAAGGTGTTATAATGATCTGTTACCTCCAATTTTGTTTGACCTTTTTACAGACATTGAGAGGTTATTATAGCTAAAGATGACTATGATAATAGATTTAATATAAAATTTTATCTAAAATGAGAGGAACATATCCGAATTTAATTCGCCTTGTGTCAAGAGGAAACCTAGATATAGTCTTTTCTTTTTCCGTTGGGGGCCATTTTGGATTGTATGAATACCAGCCACTAGGGGTTCACCCCAACTTGTATCCATTGATTTTTGAAAACCTTATTCACCTTATTCAGCGGGTAAACATGGGCGCTGCCATGACGATTGTCATTCAACATCCGGTCTAGCAACGCATTGACTTAGCGTTGTGATATTTGGTGATTTAACGGTCTAATATAAGTGGTCTTATTATGAAGTTGTGCTCACTACATCCATCAATATAGTTAGAACAGTTCGTCGCCAGATAAAAAATGATGTTTTCAGCAGTAAAAAGTGTGTTTCTACGGCTACAATAAGGAGTTTTGTGATCGTGGTATTTCATGAAAATTACGTTGATTTGAATGAGAGGCAGCGTCTAACGGAAGTTTCAAGACAATCGGAGGGCAAACGCGGAAGAAAAAAAGACGAAAAGGGCGGGGCTGCATAAGGTGAATACCTGTATCTAACACCCTGCCAAAAATCAAAAACTTGTCCAGAAGTGCACGATCTTCCTGACTTTGGACGAATTCCCTCCTAACTATTAAGACTATTTTATATTTATATTTTTACAAGAAATTAGCTCAACATATACAACAGTAGTCTACATCGAATGGGCTAAAAAAGACCTGTTGTACAGTAGACAAATCTACTGTAATTTACATGGTAGGAAAGAGCCCAGCAGAGCGATCCGGTACCCTTTACAAACAGTTTGGGATACACTGATCTATATAGTATCTTGTAGCACTTTGCACTTAACCACTCCTGTTTTTTCACCGGCACTATCAGGGCGTACAGTCATCTCCTATTTAGACAACGTGAATTTTGTGGCATAAAAATGAACGATGCGCTTACACAGAATAGCAATGACAGCTTTTACCAGTCGCGAAAGCACAGTGCGCCATGTGCATGATAGGGCCCATGGTGAGACGTGGCCTACTTCCAGCAATGACTATTAATAATATTGTTTATTTGAAGAGAAAGAAAATCCTGAAAGAATCACAACAACTTGAAAAAGCTGCCAATCAGTTATCTTTAACCCTTTAACTTGCACACCCTGAAAAACACTTTATAAAAATAATTTTTTTGTTTCATCCTGCTCTATTAGCCTGACATATGATGTAGAAAAAATAATTTTTTCCCATCGTTCCCATTTTATGAACCTCTACCAAACGGTCACAAAGTCAATTTATGGTAAAAATCAGTACTCTATTGTTTTGAGCCATTTTAGTGTAAAAAAGTATTATCTTTATTTAAGAAAGTCTACTTTATTGAAAAGGCATATGGGAAAAACATTTTCATTGTATTTCAAACTTTTTATTATAAAAGGAAATGCATTTTTGATTAAAAATAACCGGAAATACATGAAAAAAATCGCCAAATGTGCCATATGTCCAGTGAAATGGGCAAACTGCAAGGATGTATATTTTCTCCTTGTCTGTATAACATTTGTAAAAGTAATTAAGTGATACTCTATTGTATTTAATGCAACAGTACCACATTTTAGACTTTTACAACACATATAACCATGAATTAGATTAATTGTACTGAATGGGAATGCATGGGAATGACCATTGAGAGTGACCCAATATCATTTAGAACACTTCAATGCAATTGCCTATTGGTTTTGAACGGTCTGAAACCTCTCTTTACTAAATTTCCTTGAATCCTGATGCAACTGCACCATTCCTTATATTATTCCACTTTTAGCTGCCTTCTCCCAACTGAATGAGATCTCCATTGAAAACGCATTGAATTGCATTGGAAACATATTTGATATAATTTGATGTAAAACATAGTTAAACATGACTTTTAAATCTTTAAATGCTGTGTTTACAGTGGTAGCATACATTTATAAAAAAAATTTGATTACTAATATCACTAATTTAGAAACTTGTTGAGAGCCTCTATTATTCTCTATGGGAAACTGACTTTTACCATAAATTGACTTATCAACCGTTTGGTCACACATATCTTTAAAAAATTATTTAACCATGAAGATGTTATTTTATTTCTTAGGAAAGTGAATTGATATGTTATTTGACTTCATTTAAACATAATTATGAAGAAAAAAAAATCTTACATTTACAAACCTGACAGATGTGAGCCCACAAAATATGGCCGAAATCATACATGTTCCATTCTTCAAATCATGTATACTTAAAAGGTGTGGTATTCGAAAGTAAAGGGGTGCTGACATTTTTTTTTTTTGTGCTTAACATGTAGTGCACTAGTGGTAGAAAAGGCTCAGTATGGTTGAATTCACAACAGGTGAAAATATGATGAAATATGATGCTTTAAAGTGTGCTCTACCAAACGGTTGAGCTGACAATATGGAAATAATGGAATGATATGGAACACATGATGGGATTATTATTTTAGCAAATTGCACTAGGATAAACATAAGCATATCCAAAATCCCCAAACATCTCCAAAATAGTCTGCTGGCTTTTCATGCAAACTGAAATTCAATTTTGTGCAAAAAACAAACAAACAAACAAACAAACAAACAAAAAAAACAACAAAAAAACAACAATTGTCTTGGGGGAAACGCAAACCTCACTTTTGACCACTTGTCATCACTTTTAGTCACAAGTGTCTGGCCGGTGATCACCATAACTACACTGCTGAAAGTTCTGTCTTCTTTCTCACCGATAATAGAAAAAGTAAAAATAGTTTAAAAAGTAAAATATATATATATAGCATAATAATAGAAATTGAGATTTTGTTTCTAGATGAAACAGTTAGTAAGTTAGAGGCCACATAGAATAATAAAAGGAATAATAATAAGCCACCGGATAACAAGACAGAGCATCACTTTACATGCACTGTAATTAGCAAAAATACACAGGAAATAATGCTCTTACCTAAACTCTGAGCAGCCCCTCTGAAGACTGCCAGGGAACTATTAGGTTTTAAAGATTTAGTGAGAACACCACCCACTGAGAATCAAGCAGAAACAAAAGGACTGGGGGAATGGTCAATGATTGACTGGCTTCATGTCAATTGTTGTTTGATGGTCCCTCAGTGTTAAAGACCCATTGAAGTCTCTCTATGTTCCTCACACCAGAGAAATAGTTGATGCTAATCACCTCGTCATTTTTGAGTGAAAATTAATTTTGCTACATGTGTAAAATAAGGTTTCTAAAATGTGCAAATATGGGTAGAGCTTTCTTGCTTCAGAGACACCACCCAGTTCAGAGCATCTTCCACCCACTGATTGTATTCCCCCCACCCAGCAAACATTCACACGTGGTTGTTTGATCACTGCGATTTGACATTATAGATTGACATCTGGTAGCCTATGGTGCATGTTAATGTAACTATGATAAATGTAGTCACTCTGTTACTGTACATTGTAATGACAGTATGTTCAGAGAACTTGAAGCAGAGAAGTCAGTGAGGGCAGAGGGCATCATTATTGATTTATTACTGTTTACTGCTGTGATTAAGCAGTAATCTAGCTGTAAGACTGGGTAAAGTGTACTATTGGGGTTAAAGAGGATATGCAAGACTGGCTTTTACTTTTGGTTTTGCGCTAGGTTTATGCTCACATTCTTCGCCACAGAGCTCCAACATGCAGACGTCCTTTTCTCAGAAAGCTTCTGAAAGGCATTGCTAACCAGTTAGCATATGTGTTGTTTGCAATGCAATGCCCATTACCAACCAAATGAGCATATGCGTTTGGAGAAAAGATCCAGGATTGGCAGTTATATCTCCCCTATCCCCCCATTATATGAGCCTGAAAGGGAGAAAAAAATTCTGTGAAATTCTGAATAATAAAAATCGAAGGTTGCCAGAGATCAATATCGCCTCATAACTTATGGGGATTCCTTTGACTTAAAGGAATAGACGACCCTTTTATTCAATTCTTTATTCACCCCCTTACCTGGAGTTACACATGTGGGTAAAAGCATTTTGGTCTCAGTCCATGTGTTTTTCCTAGTCTGGGAACCCCAATTTGACCTTTTTTTTTCTTCTTGCTTTAGCTTAGCATAGGCACTGGAATGTAGAGTTGCCAGATAGTTAGATTGGCAACATTGCATTCAAGCATCTATGCTAAGCTAAAGCTAAAATTGGGGTTGCCAGAGAAGGAAAATACATGCACTGAGAGCAAAATGCTTTTACCCACATGTAGTTAAAAGGTTGAATAATAGATTTTCATTAAAGGGTGGAATATTTCTGTAAGGTAGGCCCCAGGTAAGCCCTGTGTCATGATGACAGCGTGCAGGGGTAGATGTAGGCAGAGCAGAGGCAGAGTCAATAGCCTACTGAGTAATAGTAGTACAATATTTAGTACTAAGTAGTAGTACCTACCAAAATAGAATATGTGTAACCCACTTGTATACTGTCTGAATAAATCCAGAATAGTGGAAGAACACTTGTAGAATAAGCAAATATATATCAGCAACCTGGGCAGTGAAATACAACAATGACGTTGAGCTACATTAAGTTATACTTGCTTATTTTAGTGTTCTTCCACTGTTCTGGATTTATTCAGACAGTATACTAGTAGGTTATACATTTCTATTTTGGTAGTTACTACTTAATAACCAGAGATCAAGGCTTATTGGGGCAATATTAGGATTATATCAGGAATAAAGGCCTAATTAGTCATGAACAAGAAATTTGTGAATAAACGCCTAACAAATGATTAATATTTTTTTATTATTATTATTTATCCTTTATTTAACCAGGGTAATCATATTGAGATTATAATCTCTTTTACAAATGAGCCCTGGCCAAGAAAAGGCAGCACTAAAAGAAAGTTGCATTAAAAAGAGAGAAATCTTATCTACAAGACAATTACACCAACATCAGGCACACATACAACAACACTACCAAAACAGTACAGGTATAAAACACATAAACAGCAACAAGCAAAAGAGAAATTGTAATGGTTATTCT
Organism: Sardinella longiceps; assembly: GCA_027497455.2. Taxonomy (NCBI): domain Eukaryota; kingdom Metazoa; phylum Chordata; class Actinopteri; order Clupeiformes; family Clupeidae; genus Sardinella; species Sardinella longiceps. The sequence goes on from JAODXP020000011.1 coordinate 7,223,907, forward strand.
GACCTAACAGGAGGTACAGTGAAAAGAATATTATCATTTGACCTCAAGTTGTACCTATTGTTTAGCCTGACACCCCAGACTATATCATAAGAATGTATAGTCTGAAGACCACTGATAGATTGTACCTCAATGGAGGTGTCATGTCCGACAGACCACCCTGATCAATGCATGGCTGCATTTCCGCATCACTAGCTGTGGCTGTTCTCAAGATTTGCATATGTTACCATGAAATGGTTTAAAGTCTGTGACATACACAACTCTTTAATTGCAAAGGTCATATTCGTCATTTGTCTTTGACTGGGGGCACACTTTGGAGAGGGTGTTGACAAACAACAAGTCTTTGTCAGGTGTGTACACAAGGGAAATCATATCGTTGAATCTGAGATAGACGGGGTGGTGCAGGGAGGCATTCAGAGGAATCTAGTCTACTACTTTAAAACTATTCTAAAGAGCATTGATAAAGAACGCTGGTTAAACTTTTTAACCCAACAATGCCTCAGGTGTCCTGTTATCTAGAAACCCTGACAGCCAATCAGAAAACAGTATTCCATTCCACCGGGTGATAAAGATAGATAACTATATGGCATATAATTAAGATAAAACTTTATTGCCTGTTTGTACAGTAAATTGTCTTACATGACACTTCTCCACAATCCACATACAAATACAGAATAGAAACACATTAAAAACACAACATGGCCTATAGGCTATAGTCTGGTCATTCATAGGTCACGTAAGCCATTAGGGCAGCACAGTCCAATAAATAAATAAATTAGAAATCTTGAATATTACTGAATGAAGTGTATTCTGTGTAGATTCTGTGTAATTGTGTCTGCCATTCTGAGTGTGTGTTTAACGCAACTGTCCCAGAAATTTCTCTCCAAAGTGTGGCCTACCAGTTTCTCAATCTCTGAAAAGACGTTTTTACCATAATTTCCCGGACTACAGAAATAATGAATTTACAATCGCACATTTGCATAATAAAAAGAATCAGATGTCACCGGCCCAAAAGTTGAGTGGCTCATCAGATCGCACAGATTACAAGCCCGAGCCTGCTTCCACACATGAGAGGATAGCCTATATCCACGACAAACTTACAACAAACATTAGCACACACTTCCAGCATTGAGCAAAGCAATCAAGTGAGATACCGTGAGGTAGAAAAAGTATCTAGGTAAAGGCTCTGACAACTGTATGGTGAGAGCGGCCACAGCTCAGGGCGCTTATCTCAGAGCGGGTGCATTTGTCCCGTTGTTTCAATAAACCAATAAAAGATAATGCCCTCAAATAGGGACGTGCTTCAGTATGCTGACGGAAAATGTTGGAATGGTTGATGTTTTAATGGAGGGATGTTGGAGTGGAGAGATCAAAAGTCAAAGTCAAAGGTAACTTTATTGTCAATCAAGCACTGCAACAGTAAATTGCAAACAGACAGAAATTGCATTTCTCAAAACTCCAAATGTGCAACAAGTAGAAATTAAGACATACAACTAAGAAGTATAACTGTATAAGACATCACAACTCACTAGGACAAAAACTGCCAAAGATATCAAGATATCAGGCATGATAATAATACATGATAATAATATACGGTCTTGCTCTGAAGAGTGAGTTTAGCAGTCTGATGGCTTGTGAGAAAAAGCTTGTTCTGAAACGCATACTAGCGCTTACCAGATGGTAGGAGGGTGAACAGTGCGTGTGAGGGGTGGGTAGGGTCTTTGATGATGTTGATGGCTGGATGACAGCTGGATGGATACAGGTCCTGAATGGATGGTAGAGCTGATCTTGTTATCTTCTCTGCTGTTCTCACCACCCTCTGTAGTGCTCTCTGGTCTGCAACATGGCAGCTGCCATACAGTATACACTGAGAGACTGCTGGTGAGTATGCTCTCAATGGCACCCCTGTAGAAAGAGGTGAGTGCTGAAGGAGGGAGACTGGCTCTCCTCATCCTGCGCAGCAAGTGGAGACGTTGCTGTGGTTTCTTGACAAGGGCGGTGGTGTTGGTGGTCCATGTCAGGTCATCAGTGATATGCACTTCCAGGAACTTGGTGCTTTTCACTGATTCCACAGCACTGTCGTTGATGGTGAGAGGTGTGTGTGGCTTGTGATTCTTCCACTGTTATTTCCTTTGTTTTTTGGACGTTGAGATGTAGGTTGTTGGTGTCACACCAGTTGATAAGATGCTGCACCTCTTCACAGTAGGTTGAGTCGTTCTCGTTGCTGATGAGGCCAACCACTGTTGTGTCATCAGCAAACTTGATAATGTGGTTTGAGTTGTATCTCACACAACAGTCGTTGGTCATCAGGGTGAACAGCAGCAGACTCAACAACCACCCCTGGGGGACCCTATGTTCATGATGGTGGTCTATGATGAGTTTTTGCCAACTCTTACTGTCTATGGTCTGTTAGTGAAAAAGTCCAGTAACCAGTTGCAGAGAGGTGTGCTGATGTAGCCTGACATAGCCCGCCCATAATACGAATGTTCATCCGTATCCATGGTCTGGGAACGGTCCTCTGGGGCGTGTTTAGATCGGTAGAAAGTCTACCGGCCAATAAGCTAAGCTGATTAGACGAGCTGTCCAATCGTTTCAAACCAGAAGTGAATGCCCTCCCCTCCGCAGTATAATCGCGTCAGGTTAAAGAACCCCCAGACCATGAATACGGATGAACAGCAGTATTATGGTCGGGCTATGTCAGGCTAGTGCTGATGCTTATGGTTTGGAGTTTGTCCACCAGGTGTGGGATGACTGTGTTGAAGGCGGAGCTGAAGTCGATGAAGCTCCACACACAGCTGTTTTTGTTCTCCAGATGAGCTAGGCTTTTCTAGTTTTAAATGTATTTCATGGCAGGACAGTGGGCTAAGTGATACAGAGGTGCAATATTAAGGGATTGTGTGCAATATAGAAGTGGGCATTGTGCAATATTAAGGGACTGCAATATATGTATATTCTGTGGATATGCAATGTGTGAACACGTTATCAATTATGTTTATTATTGATGATGCAATCTTGGTGAATGTGTGTGTGTGTGTGTGTGTGTGTGTATGGGTCCATCTTGTTAAGTAAAAGGGGACCATATTAAAGGGGAAATCCTGTCAATTTTCAACAAGAGCTCTATTGCTCAAGCTACTTGAGATTAGCCAATACTGAAGACGCAAGACATTTTGGTCCAACCATATAGGTTTCCTTGAACAGAGAATAAGCCCTGACCGTTAACCCAATGGGGCAAGTTTTCAAAACTGTGTTTACAGCATTTAAACATGCTCCAAATATCACCCCAAAAGTTATGCAACATCATCAGACACATTGCAACACAGAACTGTATTGTATATGGCAACAAATGGCTGGAAAAGTGGTTAAAACTGTGAGCTTATGGAAGCAGCCCAATATTGTTTGTTTACAAAACGGTTTTGTAAACACTGCATAAAAACACAATTTTAAGCACTTTGTTAGACATTTGTAGTCATAAACACTACAGAGGTGTGTTGTAATGTGTCTGATGATGTTACATAGCTTTTGGGGTGACATTTGGTGCATGATTTGATGCTGAAAACTGTTTTGAAAACTTGCCCCATTGGGTGAACTGTCAGGGCTTACTCTCTGTTCAAGGAAACCTATATGGTTGGACTAAAATGTCTTGCGTCTTCAGTATTTGCTAATCTCTAGTAGCTTGAGCAATAGAGCTCTTGTTGAAATTTGACAGGATTTCCCCTTTAAGGGACTGTGGACAATATATGCATATGCTGTATGTGTATGTTGTGAATATGCAATGTATATGTGAACTCATGATCAATTATGTTTATTTATTAATTTGTTTGTTGATGATGACAACTTGGTTATTGTGTGAATGTGTGTGTGTGTATGGGTACATCTGGTTTAATTATTACATGTATATATGTGTAAGCCCTATCCCTTGATTGCCCAAGATGAATTTCTCTGCTTGGTTAATCTAATCTAATCTAATCTATAGAAGCATCCTCTGTAGCCTGGCTGGAGTCTTATCAATGGACTTTGATAGAATCGCCTAGAGGGGCTTGTGATCAGATTGTATTTTCATAGGAACGCCATAAACATATTAGTGGAACGCCATAAACATTTTCAGAGCAAAGGCAACAGCCAAAGGCAACATCTCAAAGGCCTCTGGCGCACAGCCTTCGTGGAGAACTTGGCATCTCATCCCTTTGTAGGTGCTGCTTATGATGTTGATGATCTTAGCTGGGATCCCATAGTGTGCCATTAGTTTCCACAGCATGTCCCTATCCACACTGTCAAAAGCCTTTTCAAAGTCTATGAAGTTGATATAGATGGAGGAGTTCCACTCAATTGACTGTTCGATGATAATCCTGGGTGGCAATTTGGTCTCCACAGGATCGGTTGCTCCTGAATCCAGCCTGGTTTTCCCTCAGCTTCTGGTCGACTGCCTTCTGGAGCCTGTCAAGCACTGATAATGTGGCAGTGATAATTCCCTTCCCTAATCATGTACTGCACCTTGAATGTCACTTTTTTTTTGCTTTTCTGCAGCAATTATGAATCAGCTACTACTATGGAGACACCGTCAATGTCATGAAACTCTCATAGTTGACTTGTTGAAAAACTTAACTTGCCGGGGGGGACTCCGGTACATACAGCTTTCATTACATAGAAAAATCCAGTGGTCGTCTAGTTTAAGCTGGATAGGTGTGCCCAGGAGCGACGTGTGTGAGAATGCGTGTTTATATGATTTATATCACAAAACCCTGGAGAAGGGTGATGTCACAAACATTAGAAATTCCATCTCCATAGGACAGCATCAAGCCACTTGTCAAGACCACTGACCTCTTTTAAGGTCAGTCAGATACACAGTCACACCCAGTCCCATTACCAACGTGAGACAAAATATTTATATAACAGTCATATAATCATAAAAGTCATATAATCATACAGTAACAGTAAAAGTCATATAATCATAACAAAACACTTGGCCTGCTACGTTAGCTAAACCCCGAAGTTGCCACGTGCCGTCATTTGCGTCATTAAGAGTTTCAGCCAAAGTCAGCCAATAGTTTTGGAGGCCAAATTGATCCGCCAGCTGATAAAGTTTTGTCTGAGTCAGGTTAAAAAACATTTCACAACAACTAGTATGCTTCTATCGGTCACACAGAAACATAAGCCAACAATACACACGAAAATAAGTCTTATAATAGGCTTATAAGTCAGCTTTGCACACCAGTGTTCTGATATTACGCATCATAGAGATTAGGCTACCGCGGTGTGTCATGTATACCATACACACTTTTCCCAGAGTGAAAAGCTGTGCGGTGCAATTAGCCTCTAAGTGTCAAGCATGGCCAAAAACTGCTAGTAATAAAAAGGCTTTCTATAGCCTAATGTTGATTATTACATTTTGAATTACAATTAGTAAGTAAATATCATTTATAAAGCACATTTACAACAATTTACAATTTTTGCACTGACCAAAGTGCTGTACATAGAGTATAGCTAAAAGTTTCAAAGGTAAAATACAAGACAGGAGGACAGCAAAAAAGCATGCAAACATGAACAACATAAAGAAAGAAAGCAAAGGCAAGCAAAGCATATAAACAAGACACAGATGAGGACAAATGAGTAAAGATATGCAGAGTTGCAGGAGCAGGTAGCAGAAATAAAAAGCAAGCAGATAATAAAGAGGCCAGCTCAGAATAAGAAAATAAAAGAAAAGAAAAGAAAAGAAAAGAAAAGAAAAAGGGAACATGCAGTTATGCACCTATAAAGGCCAGACAGTAGAAATGGGTTTTTAGCTTGGATTTGAAGGAGTGCATGGAAGGGGTGAGTCTAATGTCAGGGGGCAGGCAGTTCCACAAGCTTGGAGCTGCAAACGCAAAGGCTCGGTCGCCTCTTTGTTTGAGGCGTGTCCGGCCTACATGGAGAAGGCCTTTGTCCACAGACCTAAGGGACCTAGATGCAGATTAAAGTCTTCCTTTATATAGTAGCCTTCCAGAGCTATGAGATATTTCATAGCTACATAATTTTCATCGCACACTGAGTAAGGTCTGAGGACCGAAACGTTTGTAGCATTTCTCACCTGGTAGCACTTTACTTTTATTTTCTTTTTGTTGGATGGATTAAACAATTTTTTTAACACTTGCAACGGCAAATTATGGTGTGCGAGTTCATTCTTAACTGACAACGCACACCCTCACGGCCGAGAGTAATTGGTGCGACACCCAGTTTGACTAACAGTAACTATGATTGTGCATAGGTCAGACAATCATGGAAATCGGACTAGCCTACAAAAACTCTGTCTCTCCAACACAAAGAGTAGGTGGCACCGTGGCAGAACAATCAGCAGTCTGTAAAAAAAAATCACTATTCTGGCTGATATTACATAGCCTACAAATAAATAAACATTTTCATACAGGAAGCCTACAGCAACACTCCATCCTCGACCAAATGATATACAATATAGTGGTCTGCCCAAACAGGCTCTGCAAACACTGAGATCTTTCATGCAAAACGATAAGCCACCAGAAGTTCCAACTATTATTAAATGGTGCCAAACATAACGACTAATGTATCAATGTGCGCTACATCTTCATCAGAGTCTAGGACATTTAATAAAAGTTATCTGTGTTGCACCGACACTATCTCTTTCACCAGAGTGATTGCCACAGTAGTACAAATAACGCTCTCCACGAGAAGTTTCTCAGCGGAATTAACAGAAAATATTCAAGAACAATTTGGGTACCGTACAATTTGACCCAGAAATAAAAAGCTTTTCGCCTGCCTTTTTATTTCTGGGTCAAATTATTACGGTGCCCATAAGCTTTCTTTGTACAAATGAATTGATTTTATTTAGAGGGCTTTAGATCTGGCCCACGGACCGCCATTTGAAGTAGGGATGGGTATTTGATCAATATCAACGCCATTATTAATTCTGCCTACCAATCCAATTCCTTATCAATACTCTTATCGATTCCTAAGTAGCCTATTTCATGACAAAAAAGGCAGCCTTTATAGGCTGGAGAAGAGCTACGTAGCTTGCTATGAAAATTGCAGTTAGCACATGCCGCTAATGTACCGTGAAGTGCGGGCAGAGAAACTAAAGAATTGATAAGAGAATTGATAACGTTTGGAGACGTACAATATTGATGGAATTGATCATTTTGAACCAGTTCAGAATTGGAATTGGTTCTTGATACCCAAACCTTTGAAGAGCCCTGCTCTCTACACTGTAGCTACACACACACACACATATACACAAAGACTCAGTATGGCTGAATTAGTAAGGCAAGCGCATGTCATACAGAAAGCAATTTCATTGTGCTGTATAAAAACTAGTGCTGGTAAAATTAACTGTTTATCTCAAGTCATTCATCCAAAAAAATTAACTCACATCAAAAAAAAAAAAAATAGAAAAAAATATATAAAAATGATATAAAAATATATATGGTTCCACTTTCATAGCATGTATTATGATCAATTTCAGATAGATAATGGCTCAGCTATCAAGTAAAATTTGAGATTATGAGATTACAAAGATTATGGCCTAGCTCCTGAATGTCCAACAACATCTGTTTGGGGAATCCTTGGGCGTAGGGGATAGGTGTGAATTGCCCCATTTGGGTCTTTCCAGGGCAATATAAGGATCACATTTCAACTGGAGGAAATGAATTGCTTGATTATCATGATAATCATGATTCATGATTAATCATTGCAAAATTCTGTGATTAAACAGATGATTTTGATGATTTTAATCATTTGGCAGCAGTAATAAAAGTGAAGTCCAGTAGATAAAGATAATAAAGACATAAAATGATTAAAAGTTGAAACAGGGGCATTTTTTTAATTTTATCTGGAAGTTGCTTCCAAAGTTGTACTAGGAGAAAGCTGCTTCAGCATATTTTGGTCTGACAGGGTTTTTTCAGCAATTTCTTATTCAGTGACGACGACACGTGTATTGTTGACAAATGTCTTGACGTGTAATGTCAAGATTTAAGCAAGTCCAGTGCCATTTAATGATTTAAAGGGACACCTGCTGTCTATCTATCTATCGCTGATGCTCCACCTACACTTATTTTAGATAAAATAGCAATGACATTGTATATTCTCACTAATCGATGTGAATTTATTTGCAACCCAAAAAGTACAAACGAGATGATTATTTCTGTGCATTACATTGTCAGATGAGCCGTAATTAATGCGATTTCAGTTATATTCACTTTCAGTTTCAATTTCATCAAAAGCCCAGATTCTGCAAGTGTAATGCCTGCCAAATTCACTAGAGGCGGCCACAGTCATCAAAGTGACTTCAAGGCTGGTAAATAACAGTAACAACATTGCCTGGTGTCTCTTTAAATACAAGTAGCAATGCTTTAAAGTCAATTATTTAACTTAATGGAAGCCAATGCAGGGACTTCAGAATTGAGTAATAAATGTCCTAAACAAGAAACCAAAGGCCTGCCATTAACGACTGATAAACAGTTAGTAAGTGATCCTGCAGACATGTGTCAAGAACTTAACTCGTTCTTTATTAAAGACCTGGTCAAGCGATTCACATCCTCTGAGGGCAATGAGCAGTTGAGTGATCAAACTGAGGATGAAAATAAATTCTACATTCAACAAATTACAGAACAAGAGATTATTAAGATCATAACCAGTTTGAACAATTCTATTGCTAAGGATGTTTATGGGCTTGATGCCAACTTCTTAAAATTACACAAGGAGGCCCTTGCACCCCCACTCATGCACCTAATCAACTTATCTATAAAAATTCCAGTCCCTAATGCATGGAAATTGGCCACTGTTACCCCTATATTTAAAACTAGTGATAAAACTGATATGAATAATTATAGACCAATTAGTATTTTACCTGTCATCTCAAAAAATATTGAAAAATGGGTTTCCAAACAAATAATTGATTTCCTCAGTAACAGTCAAACCACTCTACACCCAATGAAGTTTGTGTTTCGTCCACATCATTCTACTGAGACATCATTCTGTTTTGGAACAGAACAAATTTCATTTAGATAGAAATGGTTGTGTTGGTGCCGTTTTTCTGGACCTAAAAAGGGCCTTTGACACTGTTGATCATAATGTACTGTTATCAACTCACGCATTTAAACTCAGCTTCCCACCCCAAATTGCTGTAACAAACTCGCGCCCGGATCTTGTTCTATGGTCTAATTCCTGTTGATCATAACGTACTGTTATCAACTCACACATTTAAACTCAGCTTCCCACCCCAAATTGCTGTAACAAACTCCATAGGAATTAGACCATAGATCTTGTTCTATGGTATAATTCCTGCCAGCGCGTCTTCATCGTAGAGCTCACCGTCCCATGGGAGGAAGTGATCGGAGAGGCATATGAGAGGAAGAGGCTGCGGTATGCCAACTTAGCAGCGGAAGCAGAGGGGCGGGGCTGGAATGTGAAGGTGTGGCCTGTGGAGGTGGGCTGCAGAGGCTTTGTGGCCAGAAATACCACAGGGCTTCTGAAGGAAGTTGGCATCAGAGGGCAGGCCCAACGGACAGCAATAAAAACTGTCTGCGGCAGCTGAGCAAAGTAGTCACTGGCTGTGGCTCAAGCGAAGGGACACTACATGGGCTGCCAAGTGACCATGTGGTGCCACTGTGCGACACATCCAGGTCTGATTAGCCTGTGGTGGGCCAACCATGGCAGAGGTTGGCTTGTGAGGAAATGGCCGAAACACCCAAGGACGCAAGAGCACACAAGTGATGATGTGTCACGCTGGCGGAGCCACATGGACATCAGGATCAAATCCCACTTCACCGTTTACCTAGTATGAACATGGAGGGACTTAAACATCTAGTCCTATCACAAAGTCTATAACTTGGTTCCAGTCATACCTGTCACACAGACAACAATTTACTGTTGTGGATGGCTCTGGACAACTCAAGAAGGTAGAGATATACAGTATATTTTTTTTTAATAAAGGAGATGGAACAAAGAGTTTTTTGCGTGCATTTTTATAGGCCTAATCAATGTTGAAAGCTAAAAAGGAAATAGTAATATAAAATAGGCCTACAATAATAATAAATAGGCCTAATAATAATGAATAATAACAATAATAATCATGATAATAACAATAACAATAATAATAATAATAATAATAATAATATATAGCCTAATATAATGATAGGCTACTTATTTGAAAGAAGTGACCGCGGAAAGTTTGCGGCCCAGCTAAAGTTCTTGGATTTGAAATGTGGCCCACTTGGAAAACTAATTGAATAGCCCTGATTTTTGCTGTGTGTGTGACTGTGTGTAAGGATGTGAGAGTGACTGACCTTTACCTCTCAAATTGTCCTATGGCTCCCACTAGTGGAGAAGAGAGGCATATCAGGTGTGGTATGACCAACAGGTTAGAATTTGTGTCTTCATATATAAAGACTAAAGTCTTTTTATTGACATTAAAGATCAGGTACAACCAAAACAAAAGACACACACACATCTATCAAAGTCAGATAATCATAAGTAATAGGCCCACATAAAAATTAAAACAAATAAAATCCAAACATAATTTTTATGTGATCTTTTTGCTGAGATGATGCCAGACAGATAGGACTAGAAAATCCCTCACCATCTGAAGTGCATAAGTAAACCACAAAATACCCACATTATGCCCTGGCTGGAGGAGTGAAATTAGTAAAGTACTATTTACATTATCTAAATGTAATATGGATTCACTGTGAGAAAGATATTTACATTTAAGCATTGTATTGTAATTGATAGTTGACAAATGTAAGCGTCTGCTAAATGCATTAAGGGCCAGTCTCCTAAAGAAATTTAGGGTTTAGTGCATTGCTGGACAGTTAGGACATTGATCCGGGGGCATTTCCATATTTGCCCCAAACGGACACCTGGTCCTCAGCTGGATCTCCAGAAGACGTACAGCCCTCTGGAACTTTTCCAGCTGTTTTTTTTACACCAGAACCTATGTCCTAATACAATGGGGTGATACCGGTGATGGCACAGGTTTGGCAACGCAAGGCTTGCAGGTTCGAGCCCCACTTCACCTGACCCCTGATCAAGATACTGAACTCCACACTGGAGAACTCCCCCCACCACTGTGTGAATGGGGAAATGAGAGGCATACTTTATAAAGTGCTTTGAGTGCTTAGAGGAGTAGAAAAGCACAATATAAATGCAGTCCATTTACCAAAGAGTACATTAGGCCAGCACAGAGAGGCAGGCAGGAAGAGGCTTTGGAAAGAATTGACCCCTGACGAGCTGCAGCTGAACAGCAGTGGAATGGTGCTTTATTTTGGCCTGATCTAGGTCTTGGCTGTGAGGACCTGTGGAAAAATGAGAGGCTCTTCACCTTTTCATTTCCACCAACTGTCTAAATAAGTCTAAATAACAGTCTAAATAAATAAGTATGTAATTTTTGGATATTTTCCATCTTTAAAACTATACCGGAAATTTTGAGAACCACTGTTGTAGCCACAAAGACATGCAGTTAAGTAAGCACACGTCCACAGATTTCTCAGCAGAAAACTTACATTTATTAGTTCATACATTATGGACTGGAATGGATAATCACTGCATCAGAAAATAAAAATATTCTTCATTGCAGCATTCAACACCATAATGTGTAACAGACTTGTTTCACACCTCAACATTCCGAGGTTCTAAAAGCATTCCATGGTAGTAAACTGAACATTCTATCATTGAAATGCATTGGATTTATGCCTCTTTCTGACTTGAAAAAAATGGGTAATAATATTTAAAATAAGTCTAAATTCACTTTCTTTCAAATAATACACATTTGAAGCATGCAAATTTGGAGGTCCCTAGTAGATAAAAGTGGTTTTACATTTATGTGCATGAAGCTTCAATCTATTCGGGACCTCCCAATTTGTGTGCTTCAAATGTGTATTATTTGAAGGAAAGTGAATTTAAACATGTTTTAAAAGTTATTTCCCATATTTTTCAAGTCAGAAAGAGGCATAAATCCAATGCATTTCAATGATAGAATGTTCAGTTTACTACCATGGAATGTCGGAATGTTCAGGTGTGAAACAAGTCCATAACACTGATTTTATCTTTGCTCTGCTAAGAAAGAGCATTGAAATTTACAGTAGAGTCACAGGCATGTTTGGCAACCAATGTTCACATTTTAGGGCACCACAAGAGGTTTGACTGTGTGTTTGTGTATGTTCACACCATGGTGCATTTTCATTCAGAGTAAAGTATGTTCAGTAACAAATGTTTCTGGACTGATAATAAGTGGTCCAAAAATCATAGTTTTGTGCCTTTTTAAAAAAAATGAGTCTTTCTTGAACCAGCAACTCAAACTAAACTCGAGTCGGTATGTGTGTCTTCGACTTTAACACAAAAACAAGTGCTATAAAAAAAAAAAGTGACTGAAGACGTTGATTTTGTAACATACAAGAAGATGAAACCATTTCTTGAATGAATGAATGAATGAATGAATGAATGAATGAAGTCTAAACATCATGCTGCTCTGTATATCACCAAACAGGGCATTCAGTTTGAACCCAACTATACTGTGGCACATTTACGACTCGTAAATAATCCCATCTACACAAATACAAAATATGCAAAAACGCACATCAGTTAAATAAACAAGATAAAGATGAGAATGAGCGCTTCAGTTCTGCGGCCTCACAGGTAAAGCATTGTGTGCACTACATCAGTAACTAATTGGCCAAGGATATTGAGATGGTTAAATGCATCTGATCTACTAGCCCTTTGCAGACTGAGCGGAACATTCCATTTTTTCACTCTTGATGACCTCGCGACACAAAAAAGCTTACTGTGTGGCCATAGTAGATGGCAGAGATAAAATATACCTACCACTGTAATCAGAAGAAAATGCTCTTTAAAATGATATATAACATTAATGATAATATGTAATGTACTTTAGAATATTTCTATAAATATCCTCAAAATTCAACCGAAAAAATCACAAAAATAACAATTTCTTGACATAAATGTTACTTTTCCCCTAATTTCTGTTATAGATAGAGAAAAACTTAGAGCGTATGAAAGATTAACAAAGTTGTCCTCTACTCAATGAAAAAAACAGAATCAATTTATCACTTTCTGCTCAAAAGTTGTGGCCAATTTATTGCTTCCTGCATGCTGCAGCAACGTCTAGAATCTTTAACGAGTAGAACGTTTTCATTGCCCGATTTGATATTTGACCCCTAAATACAAAGCCACAATGGTCAAAATAGGTTGATTTGGCCATATATGCATAAGGCAGAGCTAAATATGGAATGCTTTATAATACTTTGGGACAGGTAATGAAATATTTGTGGAAGTGAAAGAGCTAAGTAAAGTCTTACTGATGGTGACCGCTTCTCTGTGTTCTCAATACACTATGATAACAAGACTAAAAATACAAAGAAAACATAAGTGTTAGGTTTTCTAAACAATATGTTTCAATTTATTTATAAACACAAATAAACAATGCAATTAAATAATCAAGAACAACAATATCAGATGGATAGACTTTGTCATTTACAAGACGCTGTAGCTCGACCTATATGAAATAGCCTACTATGATAAAATGACACAAATAGGCTACTTTCACATGGATAACAAAACAATATAAAGAACAGATGTTAAGCCAAATCAAATAAACCTTTAAATTTAGTATTTAAATATTAAATGTTGTATTTCACACTTCAGAAGCAATGCATGATACCACATAAGGTAATTAGTTTACAGGGTATATACAGGAATCATACCTGCAAACTCATAAGGGTTGAAAAAGGTGACAAACTACCGTTGCGCGCAGGCGGGGGCAGGTAAACTAATATATTAATAAATTAATTGTACATTAATTGCGGTACATTGCATGGAGTAGTGTTGGCTATACATTTTATATAAATATATTCATGTAATATACATATAAATGTATTTATATAATATATTTATAAATATTTTTCAATGTTTTTCCAGATGAATGAAATAGCAATAGGCCTAACATTATTTTCTACAATAGCATTTTGTCTATACAACAATTAAAGGCCTCACAGTAGCCTATTTGACCCAGATTTTTTTTTTTTAAGTGGCTGAAATGGGCTTCCATATTGAGCTCCTCCTCCGTCTAAAATAATAGCCTGACAGGCCAGACTATCACATAAAATGTGACTCTGCACAGCGAAATCAGTCGCTTCACAGAAGCTTCGTTTCTGAGAAAATTCTAAAAATGGAATGCTTGCACCAAAAAAGTCGAATTTCACATTTCAGCATAATTTGACAGAATAAAGTCTACCCTTTCAGATTGTTGTTAACTTATGCCGAAATTCATACCTTAAATGGGTTAAAAATGTGTTTATTGAGAAAGTGTATCCATTTAGCATTGTACTAACTTAGCTGTCATAGATTTCTAGTGCTAATTGGTTTGTACAGTAAACTACAGCAGGGCATGTGAACATTCGTTATAGATTATAAGAAAAAATAATTATCTTAATGTAAAGGGCTTTTTCATTTTCATAAACTAGGCTAGAAGTAACTTGCAGATTGAGTTGGGGTCCATAAAATTCCTCTAGATGGAGCTAACGTCGGGTGGAGAATCTGACTGAGTTGGAAGCTGGCTAGTCAGACTGGTTCTAAAGTCGGCGCAGCTAGTTGGCATAACTGGAAGTTTAATAAGCTGTTAAGCGTTCGGTAGTGCTATAAACGGCACAAGCCAAGTATTAACTGTCTGCTGATTTTTCTGCTTCAAGGATATCACTCAGATGAGGGACATGACAACCATAAATCCCATACTAACAGCTGCATCCACATTGCATCGTTGCGTAGCCTAGCCTACTTCATAGCAAAATACCAAACCATCCACTGGCTCTTACCTTTACGGTGAACTTCAAGTTATATCCATGTTATATCCATATTTCGTGTAAAGTCCACAAATAGGGGTATTCCTGTCTTGGTTGCATGTTAGATAAGTAGGCTTGATATCATTTAACTGGTTTGGTTGGACTAGTAGCAGAATTCAGCTGAGTTCACTGATAGCCTTATGTTCAAAATAGCTAGCCTAATAACTCCCTTGCAACAAGCTAATAAACTTCAGCGTTGTTTTTCTCCGCTTTTCAATTTCTCTGACTTGCAACATTGTAACACTTTGAACGCTCCTATCTATGTCATTTGTTGGCCAATAGTATCGATAGTGGTATCACTTGAAAGGTTATTTTCTTGCCTTTCACGTGAATGCAATAACTTAATTTTGAAAAAAATGCCAATGCGACTGATTTCGCTGTGCAAGGTCACAAATGTACAGAGTAGCCTACGTCTAGGTTTCTAAGCTAATAAAATAATTCCATTTAGGCTAAGCGACCAAGCCAGCCAGGGAAGGTACACGTGAACAATTTGAAGAATGAAAACTCTGTGAGGCTGGCGCGCAGGTTTTAGAAAAAAGTTTTCTACCCTCTGTATCGGAGTCCACTAGAAACGCAGCTGTAGGGGTTAAAGCAATTAGGAGAAAACAATTTCGAAAACCTGCGCGGCAAGCCCAAAGAAATTGCTTGCTTTACTAACAAGTTTCTTATGTATATGACATTTTCGACCATTTAGATTGAAGTTAATATGCCTGCCGTTTGCTTTAAACTGCGCTTTTCTTCCATTACCAGTCGTTGCAAACGTAGCCGAACGATACCGATGACATAGCTCATATTTGGCTGATTAAAGCGGCAATTTAACTGTACAGCGACGTCCGCAAAGCCACCGTCTATCATAATAGCATCAAAACTATGTGTTTCCATCTTTGTTTCTCTCTTACAATAGCGCTAAATTGTGTCATTTTGCTACGTTTTCATGGCAGCACTGAGAATGGAAATAGGCTATGTTAGATGATTCCATGGCTGCTCTGTTACCGGTGCGCCTCCAGACTGGACCAATGCGGTGGGGGAAAAAGCACGCTCTCTGTCATTGATTATGATGGTGTCCGTGCTCCTCGCTCATTCTACAACTATAATAACAGTCCATAGTTGGTTGATTGTCAGCTTGGTTGGTTGGTTGGTTGGTTGGTTGGTCGGCCGTCACCCCCCCCCCCTTTAAAAAAAAACTCTTCGGATTTACACGATTCACGTAAATGACCTATTTTGATTTCAAAACGGCGAATTTCGCCGAAAGGTGACAAGTTTGCAGGTATGAGGAATCCTGGTACTGAATTTACTACCATTTACTACCTTTTTTCCTACCTTTTACAATATTTTTACTACCTCCACAACATCTAGCAGCGCACTTTTTTTTCTTTGGGGGCGGTGGCATCCTACATATTCCGACAATTTTGGTACGATCAGTGATCCAGAACACAATCTGGAATTTATGTTGTGTCTTTGTCCACATTGCCTTGGCGGAGGTCTGCGCTCTCTCAGTGCTTTTCTAGTTTGTCAATATTAGGCTATGCCGCCAAAGTTTGAATACCCACAATGATTCTTTCAGTAGTAGTAGATACCCCAATATTATAGGAGCCTGGATAGGGTCCCCCCCACCCCTCTCTCTTTCCTTATGCAACCTACTGTACAAGTGCGGGGATACTTCATGACAAAAATGCAACTAAAATCTGATATCTATTTTTGCTTTAGTCCAGTGGTTCTCAAACTTTTTGAGCTCAAGGCACCCCATCAACATTTTTTTGCATTCACAGCACCCCTAAATTACTGTAAATTCTTGCTTATGATACAGCTTACTTGTGTCAGGACACCGTATTAGGCTATACTCCCATCATCATTAACACTTTAACTTTCAGGATCATATTATTGTTCTGAATATGTTTATTATTTACCTTTATATTTATCACTCATGTGGACATATAAGGTTACACGGGGCTCATCATAAGAGAACAGGATTGGGTGAGAGCCGTCTGGCCTTTCCCCATTCAATTTCTCATGAATCCTATGCGCAATTCAGCGCACAGGCAGGCGCATGGGGAGCGTGTCTATGTTCCCACAGCTCTATGTTCCCACAACTCTATGTTCCCACAGCCCTATATTCTCTTTCTTCAAAGTCAGGTACTATAGTCCCACATTTCTACCCCTGCCTAGAAGGCCCCCTATGTAAGTTCAAGCAAGATTCGATCTTTGGTATTATTTGCCCTCAATGGTGCCTTCCAGGTAGTGGGGTTTAGTTTTGCATCCACATTCCACAACGATTTTATATTCATCCACCTCAGCGATCATTTTTTAAATCGACCTCAGCAATCATTTTTGGAATCAGTTTCAGAATCCTCCATTCTAATGTGAACAGAAGGGCTAACAGGATAAATATTACCTGTGTTGGTGTAAACATGCCTTTATCGGAACATATTGTTCTGGGAAAGCAGGGTCTAATTTAAAAAAAAAAAATCTTTGTAATGTGAGAGCATGCTGGGCTGTGGGAACATAGGGCCCAATTTCCCAAATTTCCTAAGAAATGTGGGAACATAGGGTTGTGGGAACATAGGGCTGTGGGAACATAAGGCCCAATTTCCCAAATTTCCTAAGAAATGTGGGAACATAGGGTTGTGGGAACATAGGGCCTAATTTCCAAAAATTCTGTCAAAAATAAAAAATCCTAACAAATGTGGGAACATAGGGCTGTGGGAACATAGAGCTGACCCCGGCGCATGCTGACAATAGCTTCAGTGATCTTTCCACATTTCTTCACTGTATGTTTGAAACACTTTTAAAAAAATCATTACTGACGTGCTATTTGGCTATATTTTCTTAAATCTAGCCTCATTCATAGCACTGGTGATTTGCAAAGTCAAGCTAGCTAGCAAAAATGACGGTTCATTTGAAATCGTTTTGATCCTTACGGACCTTTGACGGATAATGTAGCCGAAATGTTTGGCATTACGAGGCAAAGACTAGTGAGCGGATATGAAAACATGAAGGCTATGCCTCAAAAGATAGAGTGGAAGAAATTTAGACATCTAAATGGGAACTTTTTAACAGATGACAAATTCAACATTAAAATTTAAAATGTTTTGTGGCTCCCCTCTTGCGCTTCGGCAGAACGGTTTGACAATAAATAGGCTGTAGGGGTTTAGCGAAAGCGATAGATAGTCTCGATGGATATTCTCATCCGCAATAACCTGCTTCACCCACTGTCTCTGGTGCAACATTTATCCTTATGGGTGTTTTAAGTCCTTAATGACGTGACAGACAACAAAAAGGGGCGACAGTTTCACTCACAGCCTTTTACCTCAAGTTAACTAATAGCGAACTTGCGAAGAGATCTGGCAGGTAGCCTACCCAGATTGATTGAGCGCACGTGAGGTAGGCAGGCGTGACATCATCTGCAGCTTATCACTCAGGTTCCACTCGCAACGCAAAATAATACAGTAGGCTAAGTCCACAGAAGTTTAGTAATTTAAGGAGTTAGGATGGATGTAAGTTAAAGAAATTGAAAAATTCATAGCATCATTTGGATGGGGGCTCAAAAATTTACTACCTCGTCAGATGACGGCTCTTACTTTTCACTACTTTTTACTGGCCTTAATTTGACCTGATTTCATTTACTACCTTTTACAACTTTTTACAAACCCGCGGACACCCTGGTTTAGGTAATTAGCCTCCCTTACATGTGACCATACGCAAACTATGATGTGTACAATAAGGTGGTTTGTTTGAGAGGCGCCTCCCTGACATAAGAGTTGTCAGGGAATGGATAACAAACCCCCCCAAGAAATATCTACTGAAGGGTAAATGGTCATTTCTATTATTGTAATAAGCAATAACCTTGTTACGACCAGATATGTACATGTCTGCAGGTGTGCCGTTGCAGACATGGTTACCCGTCTATGCATGAATAGATCTCTCTGTCCTCTGTTCTGTTCACTTCTCTGTCCTCTGTTCTGACACTTCTCATCTTCATCCCCTTCAGCCAGAAACTCCAGGTTATTGTCTTCCTCTGAGTCCATCCCTTTATGGTCCGACATGTTTGTAGAAGTCATGGAGTTGATCAGTAGTCTGCTGGGTCCTCCCCTCTCACTCCACCAGCTGCACATGTTTTCTCATCCTCCATCTAAAATCTAAAACAAAGACACACATCATTCAATGGGTAGAAATTAAAATGAGACACCAATATTACTTCTACAATTACAGAAGTGCTGCTCTTCCAGAAATGTGCACATGCGCCAATTTCTGTGGTTGCCCACCCACACACACTTACCCAGCTCAGGATAAAGGGAGATCCCTCGTCCTTTGCCTCTACACCATACTCATTCTCTTCCTCTTCACCGGTCAACTTCCAATTCAGGCCGTCATCTTCTTCTAAATCCTTCACATCTTGGTTCATGAGGTTTGTAGATATTTCGATACCATTTTGTTGATCAGCAGTCCGCCGCTTCCAGCCGACACCATCAGCCGCTCATGCGCTGACTCTTCTCCCTCTCCATCTAAAATAATGAACAGATAAAAAGGAAGCCTAATGTTTATTATCAAGTTGGGTTTTTTGGGGATATACATCACAACAACATCAGATGAATCACCATAAACCATGGCATATTTCACAATAAGCATGCAACACTGCTTGGCAGGCAGATGGAGAAACAGCCTATAAGATGGTCTTTCAAAAAGTTTTGAAATGAGTTGAACTTATAGATAAACTACTTCTTACAAAGTAACAGCTTGAAAAGCAATGCCAATATATGAAATGATTGTTTGTATTAGCAGGACATATGACAATAAAATCATATTTTATGTTATACAATCAAAAACAGCTGACTATGTTTTCAACTTGGGCTACTATCACATTTGTCATTACCACTACCAAATTCGTTTGAAAGATAACTAGCAAGCTAAACAACTTGGTTAGAAATATCTGCAAACTATGCAACATATTTCAACAGATTTATTGGACAATACCTTCTGCATTACATGAATATGGTATAATAACTTTTAGGTTACATGAAACTAGCGACGAAACTCGGGTGACAATGCAGTGGCTGCATGCAGCTAGAACTAGCAGCTAACTTTACATGCTCCAAAAATAACATTATCTGACAGGCTATTTCAATCAAAACGGAAGAAATACTTCAAATACCCACACTGGAAGTTGTCTAATCTTGTTTGACATGTAGTAACACCCCCAAAAACACCGAAAATATTAATAGTTTATCAAGGTTTTCAGATCGCTAATATCAGCTGCTGCCAAATGTAAACACAAACCTGACGTGACTCGAGGCGTAACTTTTTCCCCTGCTACACTTACTGGTTCAAAAACCCCAAAATACAGCGAATTTGAGGCTATAACTTGGATAAATGATAACAGTGTGAAATAAGCCTTTCTTACCTGATTTGATCCACCAGTTGTTCGTGTAGACAAGGTTAACATTAGCGATGTATGATGTGTCCCGAGCCTGCTCCTCCACTAGTGGCAGGCTGAAGTGACATTTCACTCTGGATTTTCTATCCGGGTAGTGAAGGAAATTCGCGCCACAAATGCCTTAACCAATCATATCATTGGAAAGCCTATGATGTGACGTTTATGAGGAAGTTTTCAGTTAAAAAATACATTGCAGTATGGCGGAGATATTAGACTGAATGTCGTCGGTACTCAAGTACCGATATTAGAACGGTCCGTCTGCAAAGGGCTAAATATGTATAAAAATGTACTGATAACATAAAAAAAAAAAACTAATGAATGAATGAAGAAGAAGGATGTTGACAAACTGGTCACATATAAGTCAAAAGGGTTAGGGACTAGGGAAATTTGGCACTGTGTATGTATATTTTTTTCGTAAACATATATATTTTTCTCAATCAGTTTCTTTCCTTTTTTATGTTGTATTGTGTACTGTATGAGCCCAGCGGAATCCACAGATCCAGTGTTTCAAAAATGTGTCTTTTAGCCAATATAGTTCTTCTCTCCTGCCTACTTGTACAAATACATGGAGAAAATCATTGCAAAGACCTGTGGAGGAAAAGATGAAAATAACTGATTAGCTACATCTTAACTCATTTGAGGCAACACATCCACACATTTTTCAAGTAACCATTACAAATTCTTTTTTACAGTGTAGTGTAGTGTTGGACCACTATTGCAAAGACTTCGGCAGCCGCGGCACACAAGCAGTAAATGGTAGACTGCCAGCCTGTTGCTTAGTTCATACCTCTACAGCACAGGTCCCCAGAGCCACGACTCCCACGATGTACGTGGTGTCTTCCACGAGTTTAACCAGCGGTTCGAGGCAGCCCTGTATGTTCTGTGAGGAAGAGGAAGGAATGAGGAAGTGGTTTTGGCTGGAAACTCTAAGAATGCGGCTTACATTTAAATGAAAATATGAAGCATTAAAGAGATTAAATTAGAATTAAATTAGAAAATTATTTGTTTAGTTAGTATCTATAGTAGGTGAAATTGTGTTAAAAAGGACAATGAATAGTCACAGAATGTGAAGAAAGATTGGTCAAAAACTAACTTTTGCACCATGTACAGTAACAACATGTTTTTATAAACACATGACATCACAGTCAGGCTTCTTTCTGATTCATCCATTGTTTTAAGGCATATTTATAAGTTTAAGACACTGAGGAAGGAAGGCAAAACCGAGTCCCATGTTCATGAAAGCTTTATGCCCGCATGCACAGCCTCTCCTATTTCAGCAAAAAAACTAATAATGGTTTGCCATTCTGTTTTCCCTTTAATGGGAGATAGAGGTAGGGTCTTGGCCAGGAATTTGCGCTAACGATGTAGAACTTACGTCTTTTTGAGCATCACTAGCTGTACATTTCCCATGGTTATCATAACAGCACTCTGTAGGGTATAGTTTGGTGTTGTTGACGAAAGGTGACTCTGTGAAGTCAGTGTAGTTGTTGTACCCACAGCATTGCAACTGTAACAAGAATGCAGAGACAGTTTTTACAAAAATACTAAGATATTTTAAAAAAAACATACAAACAAAAATGAAAATAATATTAATAATAATTGGCTATGGTTTGATTACTTCGGATCTTAACAAAGTTCAGTGTTCTATTTTTGCAAGTGGGGATGAGGGAAAATCCCCTTTTCTGCAGACCACAATTTATCTCTAATATGAATTATTGTTGAAAAATGTATATTGTGAGGTAATGCACTTATGCAGACCGGCTTATGCTCCTATTGTAATGAATTATATTGTGATATCTTGGTCAGCATTCAAAGATGTTTGATGCACTGGCTCTCACTATTTCCATTGTTTTGTCCCAGAATGTTGTGACATTCTCACTCATTCCGTACTCCTGCTCAATGCCCGCAACAACATCCACTCCAATATCCTCGAAATGCTCATGCGCCTGTGACAACAACAAACATTTTCAACACAAATCACATTTACACATCAAGTTTTCAGTGACTGAAAACTGTGTTTACATGGAAATAAGGAGCGACTGGATAAATAGATTTGCATTTTTATAGACAAGGTACATCTATGTAGCCTGGGAGTTCCCATGCTCCTTTGCACGCTTATTTCATTTCACTCTGCAAAGCAGCATGGTGACCATGGCCGATTTTCTCACCTGCTTTCGGTATCCAATCACAAAACAAAAAGGGATTTGTACGGCCCTCGATTGCATTTTACGTCACATGGTGGCTCTGGTATTGGCTCCGAGGTATGTACAGACGGTATGATAGACATTCGTAGCGCCCAATAAACGGTTCTGGGCAATCGTAAACGATGCTTCCGCAACGAGAAATGCAATAGGTAGGTCTCCAGACTAAATATCACTTGTGATTTTAGTTTGGCATTCGCCAGGCTAACATCTATGTGTAAACACAGTCTCCACTTAGTCATAATGACATCTGTTCTAGAAAAAAAGACCTACAGCACACATCTTAGTAATATTTATCTAATAAATAAGAGATAAATGAACTAATAACTAATAAATGAATAAACAGATACATAAATAAAGACATTAAATGGAAAAAAAGCCTAATGTAATTTCATTTTTCAGTCCACAGGGGACACTGTATAGGAGAGAGACTGAAAAGTAAACGTGAATGATCTCCATCTTACCTTGGGCCCAAACACAAGCACCACTCCAGCTCCAGCTACTTGAGCGATGAGGAGTATCAGCATGATGATGAAGAACTAGACAAGGAAACAAACAAATTATGTAACTATTATTTATTTCTCTTAAATACAAATTAGATACAGTACTGATAAATAATGTATTACAATGAAAAACTAAACAAGGAAACAAACAAATGAAGTAACTTTAATAATCATCTTTTCTCCTAAATAATACTGATAAAAAATGTTTATATTATTATTATAATTATCATAAAACACAATACAATGGGTTTGTGACCCCATTTGTTTTATATTAAACACATTAATTCCTGTCATAATTATATTATGGCAAATGATACTATAGCGCAAGGGGGTTGTATCTCTATTGATGTTGCCATCAAAGATTACAGATACCAGAAAGGTCACAGATCAAAAAGGTCACTCATTGTGAACAGCATGCAGTGGTGTGTGCTTATGTGTGAAAGTGTGTGTATGGGAGTGTGTGTACTGTGCAGTAGCTCTGTTTGCATGTATATGGTGGCTGTATGGATTTATCTGTTTTTGTGTCTGTCTTAACTTATTACCTCCGCCAAGGAGGTTATGTTTTGCTTGGCGTGTGTGTGTCTGTCTGTGTGTGAGTGTGTGTGTGTGTGTGTCTGTGTACAAGATAACTCGAAAACTACTGCACGGATTTGGATGAAATTTTTCGGACAACGTTTGTATTGGGACGAGTAAGAACTGATTCCAGAACACCATCAGTGACCACATTATCTTGGCAGAGGTCTGCGCTCTCTGAGTGCTTTTCTAGTTGAATGTCTGTTTTTAATCTTGCTTGACATCACCATGTCAAATTCCTGTGTACTGTTTACATTTGACGAATAAAAGTGATTCTGATTCTGATGTGTGAAAGGTCATAGGTCACTCATTGTGATGTCATAAGTTAAGTGTCAAAGGTCATAGGTCACTCACTGTGAGCAGCATGCAGCGGTTCTCCTTCATGGCTACGCAGCACCCCAGGAACCCGATGAGCGCGAGCGCCGTGCCGACGCCGATGAGCAGGTACCCCACGCTGGCCAGCTGCTTCAGTTCCGGCACGTCCTCGATTAACTTGTGTAAGGTCAATAGCAGCGAGCCTGAGTCCAGCGTCACCCAGGCGCCCATGCCCAGGAGTCCAACCCCCACCAGCTGCAGAGGAGGAGAGGAACCACAAGGGGTCAGTATTGAGCACAATACACAACACAATACTGATACAACAAAGGGGTGGGGAGTTGTTAGATTTAAAAAAAGAGCCCTGGCCACATTTGTGTGTGTGTGTGTGTGTGTGTGTGTGTTTGTTTGAAGAATACACTCATGTGACTTAGACGACAAAGGGGTGTTAAGTTGTTAGATTTTAAAAAAGAGCCGTGGACGCCAGCACCCACTAGCTGCTGAGGAGGAGAGAAACCACAAGGGGTCAGTATTGAATATTTGATATCACCAACTACATTACTGATACAAGGGGGTGGGGAGTTGTTAGATTGAAAAATAGAGCCCAGTGTGTGTGTGTGTGTGTGTGTGTGTGTGTGTGTGTGTGTGTGTGTGTGTGAGAGAGAGTGAGAGAGAGAGAGAGAAAGAGAGAGAGCAAATGCACTCATGTGACACATGCTTTTATGTGTGTTAGTGGTCAGCCAAAAAGCAATTCCTTTTTATGAATGCAATCACCTCCTAACGCTCAATGGTGTTTTTTGCCCCCAACGACACCTTCCAGGCACAGTCTAAAAGGCACTACCCTTACCCTATTCCTAACCCTAACCCCCTCAACCCTCATCCTAACCCTAAACTGAGTAAAGTCGTGCCTTGTGCTACCTGAGGGCAAAAAAACACCGAAAACCCCTCCTAACCCCCTGGCAGAGTCTCTTTCACACACACACAACACACACACACACAACCACATACACACACACACACACACACACACACACACACACACACACACACACACACACACACACACACACACATCCTCAGAGACGTCTATAAAATTATTTCATTTCATCAAGTCATGCGGTTGACGTGGTTTGCTTCAATGCCTTTTGGTAGCCTTGGTATGGGTAAACCTCTGTTCATTCATATTTTTACAAAGGCAAAATACTACACACATGAGTCATCTAGCTACTGTAGTCATCTATACACAAGCCTGTGAAGATAAGCTCTGCAAAAGCTAAACTTGGGATCTCTTATCTGAGCGGTCGATAACAGTGTAGAAATTTCCATGTATTATCACAGTGGTACAACAATGTAGGCCTATCAAGAGTTTGTAAAAACAGCATACCATAGGAAATTTGTGATATCTGTATGATGATGATGAATTTGATCATTGGTTATTTTTGTCCATAGAATTTATTTCACATAATCATTCACATCTCAAGTTTAGCCTGGTATTTCACTGGTGTTATGGGTGAGCCAAAAATTCTAAATTTTCCATAATCTGCCTCTATGAATTTACATAATTTGCAATAAAAACAAATCATGTGATCTGCCATACAGTAGAGGAAACTAGAGCAAGCTTGTTGGAACAGCTACTAGAGTCCTGACTGCAATCCAGAAGTCTTTATTTGCCACCTTATCTTTGGCATGTACCATAAACCAAGTCAGTGGGACATGTTTGACAGATAACACCACAAAGACTGTTCTCAAGTCAGTTTTTATCACGTGAGTTATGACCAATGTAAACATACATCAGAGGTCGTTAAGGTCATCATTCATCTCAATTCTCGAGTCAATTGTCACAATTGTATTAGTTATAACCAATGTAAACATACACCAGAGGTCATTAACCGAATGGGGAAATCCAATCTAAGATAGCATTCCTAAGAATAGCTCACATGGTTGTAGCGACAGATAGGCTGACCTCACAATGGAAATTTAAGGGCCAACCACCACCAATTTATGATACCATGACCTTTTTTTTTCTTCGTCTCTCTCTCTCTCTGGGGTCCCCGGTGTCTGTACGCTCTCTGGAGTCTGGGTCCCTGGTTAACCCATTTAGATACAGTGTAAATCGGACCCCCACTAAGGACCTGGACCCCTGATGGGTAAGAGCTGTAGTAGGCTACTCAGGGCACCAAATTCTGGGCCCCGTGCACAAGCAGTGGCCACCTTCACCGGCTAGAATACAATACCAGACCAGACAAGGACCCTCCCACCTCTCGGGGTCCTAGTAACTCAGTAGTAGTTCCACCCCCACGACGCCCCAGAGGCTACTCACAAAGATGCCGCCATTGACGACGACCATGAAAAACTTCAGTATCCAGGAACAACACATCTTGGCTGCTTTGGTTTACTAGCCTAGAGAGAGGACAAAGAGACAAGAAACAATTTCAATTCAATTCAATTCAATTCAATTTTATTTGTAGAGCGCACAAATACAGTACATTGTCTCGCGGCGCTTTACAGACAGTACGGGAAGCATCCATGAGAATCAGGGGCAAGGAAAAACTCCCTCGCTTTGTAAATAGTTTGTTATGTAGGAAGAAACCTTGGGCAGATCCACGCCTCATGGACTCAGCCTACCTGCCTGGGGCCTAATAAAGTATCCGTAAAGTCTGATGCATAGATTGACCATGGTTAACACAAAACAGTATGAGTACTGAATGTAGTCAGAGATGATATACACATAGTTTGTGCGACAGTCAGGGCCAAGGGATGGAGTCAGTAGTTGGAGTGTGGGATTAGTCAGTATTTGGAGTGGGATCAGAGTTCATTGGGTGTTGGTCGCCATCTAAGTAGTGGTCATCAGGGGGCCATCAGGCCAGTTCCATCACGGGCCTCAGAGAAAAGGGGGGATGGTCATGGTGTGTGGCTCCGGGGAGGTTGGTCAGCATCCGTAGTGGGGTAGGGTTGGTGGCAGGGAGGTACGGGAGGTTTGGGGTACTGCTGATTCAGTGGAAAATCAACTCCTCAGCTATGGATTATGGAACCACAGATACATGTGACTTCTCTATGGAATGCCATGAAAGAGTTAAAATTTATTGCTTTGGTAAAGGAATTTTCCCTTAATAAAATTCCTCAAATATTCAGAGTTGGCTAAACATGTCAAAGAACTAAGGACAGCCTATGCATTACTGATGCATAGGAACTAAGGGCATCCCAACTATTCATTACTGATGCGTATTAGTCTAGTCACCAGAGGGGGTTCCCATGCACCCCCATGACTTGTTGTTGAAACCCGTTTTTTTTTTTTACTCCTAAATATGTCTAGTTAACAATAAAATATGTTACAAAAGATGTTACGTGACTAGAAAATGTTGTATGGGTGTTTTTCAGAGGTCATCGTAGAACCCGTGCCAATGTGAAATGTATAATTATGGAAATTGGCCATTCACATATATATATATATATATATTAACTAAGGCCATCCCAATCTATTCATTACTGATGCATATATGAACTAGAGGCAGCCTGCCCCATAATATTACTGATAAATATTAACACAGCACAGTTCATATTTTACTGATACATATAAACACAGCGCAGACTACCCTATATATTACTATGAAAGGCTTGAATGCCAGTATCCTATAGTATACTATGATGATATTAGACATAATTAAACAGATGGTGAAAGGTAAAAAGCGAGAGCTCACCTGTTGAGAAATGACAAGTTGGCTTAATAATCCGGTGGTCGGCTGGACAGGTGTGTGCTTGTGTGCCCAGGTACAGTAGGAGCGACTAGTGTGTGAACTATTGTGTGCTTCTGTGGCTTTTATCGCAAAACCTTAGAGGAGTGGGGGAAACAAACGTCAGAATTTCCATCTGCATCGGCCAAAGTCCAGCGTGAAGCTACTTGACAATTAAGATACACCCACTCACCCAGTCACATTACTAACGTGTGACAGTGACACGGAATACATGGAGTCATATACTCATAAAGTGTCGAAACTCTTCACATGACCTGCTATGTAAACAGAGCCTCTGTAGTACACTCTAGGCACACACACACACACACACACACACACACACACACACACACACACACACACACTCTCACACAGACACACACACACACATTCTCACACAGATACACACACACACACACTCTCAAACAGACACACACACTCTCACACACACACAGACACACACACTCTCAAACACACACACACACACTCACACAGACACACACACACTCTCACACACACACACACACACTCTCACACAGACACACACACACACTCTCAAACAGACACACACTCACACTCTCACACAGACACACACACTCTCACACACTCTCACACACACTCTCTCACACACTCTCACACACACACACACACACACACACACACACACACACACTCTCTCTCTCTCTCACACACACACACACACACACACACACACACACACACACACACACTCTCTCTCTCTCTCACACACACACACACACACACACACACACACAGTATGGCTACATATGTAAATCAGCAATTGTATTTCACTCTTGAAACTAGAAAAGCGCTGAAAGAGCACAGACCTCCACCAAGGCAATACGGTCACAGATGGTGTTCTGGATCACCAATCGCCACCAAAATTGAATCAGTTCTTACTTATCCCAATACACATGTTGTCTGAAAATTTCATCCAAATCCATGTTGTACTTTTAAAGTTATGTTGTACACAGACAGACAGACAAACACACACACACACACACACACCGGCTAAAACATAACCTCCTTGGCGGAGGTAATAAGGAACATCCGTTTGAAAGTTCTTTCTTACGCAAGTTCTTTTTTTAGCTACTTTAAAACAATAAAATGAGCCAATAAAAATCTGACTACCACAATGCTATTTGAGGTCATTTGTGCGTTATGTGGTACTGCCGGTATTTGTTAAAATCCTATGTAAATGTAAATGACTAGGGTTTCCGGTGCATACTATCATTGACTGTACAGACTGTAGAACAAACAAACAGAACAAACAATTCATGCCAATTTCTAATTTTCTCACTTGTCCAAATATAGATGCTGTCCGAAAATGTTATCCAAATCTGTGGAGTCCTTTTCCAGTTATGTTGTACACAGACAGACACACACATACATGGACTCACACCGGCAAAAACATAACCTCCTTGGCGGAGGTAAAAATAGAGATGGTTCATGTGGGCTGTCTGATGTATGGAAGCCGAGCGAAAAACACAGTAGTCAGTAAAAGTCATAATTTTGAGATTATGATTGAGATTTGAGTCAAAATTATGAGATAAAAAGATAAGATAAGAATTATGAGATAAAAAGACAAACGATAAGATCAGAAGTCATAATTCTAAGATAAAAAGTAATAATTATGGGATAAAAAAATCAAAATTATGATATAAAAAGTCAATATGATGAGATAGTAAAATCATAGAGAAAATTTTGAGATAAAAAGTCAAAATGTTGCCGTACAAAGAACAAATTCTCTAACTGCTGCCATGGCAACAAATGGCCACTGGAAAGGGAAGTTGTGGAAAGTGGCTGCCAACCGGTCTGCCTCTGAACATGTGAACTTTGATATTGACTCTGCAATACACAAAGGATGCAGTTGAAGCAATGACCCTCTGATCATTGTTTGTTTTATAGGGTTCAACCCATACCATCTTTCTTGAAAATTGGTGGTAGCATAGTGGCACCTGGGCAGTGGTAGCATAGTGGTGGTGAAGGACTTCGAATCTAGTGGGCTAGTTGTCTGCAAGTTGTGGGTTTGAATCCCGGCTGCCACCCCTTGAGCAAGGCACTTAACCCTAAGTTGCTCTAGAGGAGATTTGCCCTGAAGTTGATAATTGACAAATGTAAGTCACTTTGGATTTTTAAAAAAACAAACAAACAAAAAAAAAACGTCTGCTAAATGTGTAAATGTAAATCGGTGAATCTA
This sequence comes from Sardinella longiceps, assembly GCA_027497455.2. Classification (NCBI taxonomy): domain Eukaryota; kingdom Metazoa; phylum Chordata; class Actinopteri; order Clupeiformes; family Clupeidae; genus Sardinella; species Sardinella longiceps. The sequence continues at coordinate 7,253,731 of JAODXP020000011.1, forward strand.
TACATCCGCTGATTGCAATTCCAAATTGTTTAAAGTTATCTTAGGCAGTAGTTAGTGTGCCAGATAGTTTTTTGACCTCCTTGCGCCATTAACTGACGAGCTGTCACTGCCGATTACTAATGCTGACTGAATGGGCCATAATGAAATTAAACTGAAAGTGGTTATGCCACTTAGTGTTAGTTGCCGGTTCACTGCTAGGTCGTTGTATCAAATTTTCGCATCCTTTTTCCCACCTACAGCACGGTTAGTTTGAACAATGGGGCCATGGATTGATTTACACTGGATTCCTCCTTTAACACACAATGGGATACAAAAACAGGTTCTGTACTTTTTTTCTGGATCTCTGATCGCCACCAAAATCAGTTCTTGCTTGTCCCAATATACACATTGTCCGAAGATTTCATCCAAATCCGTGCTGTACTTTTTGAGTTATGCTGTACAGAGACAGACAGACACACACACACACAAGCACACACAGACACACACACACAGACACAACCTCCTTGGCGGAGGTAATAATTATATTTTATATATTATAATAAAAAGTTTGCAGTTTTCTGCAGACAGGTTGGGTTGGAAGTCTAAATAAGTAAGTGGTTACTCTTTTCATATTTCCCATCCTTTAAAATACCGGACATTTTGAGAACCTCTGCTGTAGCCACAAAGACATGCAGTTAAGTAAGCACACGTCCACAGATTTCTTAGCAGAAAACGAATTTATTAGTTCACACAATATGGACTGGATAATCACTGCATCAGAAAATATCAATCAACAGTATAGTCACAGGCATGTTTGGCAACACTTTTTTGTGCCATGATCAATGTTCACATTTTAGAGGTTTGGCTGCTTGTTTGTGTATGTTCATAGCCAGGGCCGGTTCTAACCTTTTTGGTGCCCTAGGCCAGATTTGAGTTTTGTCCCCCCTTTTCTAAAAATATAAGAGAAAAACTGACGAAAAAAAAGTAAGAAAGGTATTATGATGCCCCCCTGATATTTGGTGCCCTAGGCGACCGCCTCGTGTGTCTATGCCTAGAACCGGCCCTGTTCATAGCATTCAGAAATGTATGTTCAGTAACAAATGTGTCTAGAGTGACAATTAGTGGTCATCATCAGTGTTGGGCAAGTTACTGCAAAACTGTAATGCATTATTTATTACTTGTTACTGACATTTTAAAGTAGTCCCTTACATTACAATATTATTGTTTTGAAAATGTAAGGCGTTACTCTTTGGGCCCCCAGGTAGCCTATGACCTTCATTAGTTTGTTATCAATGTTGAGAATGACAAGCGGAGACTGTAAATTTCTACTTTAAGTCCGGCACAGCAAACGTTTTACCCTTGCTGACCTCTCAGTGATTTTTGGCGAATTTGTATGAGGGAAAGAAACACCACTTCATTCCCAGTTAAAAACGTATTGTAACTTGAGTTACTAACAATTGTACCGAGGAAAATATTACCAGTTTTTTTCTGTAATGCCTGACATTACTAAGTTACCACAAAAAGCAATGCATTACAGTAATTAGTTACCTTTGTAACTCGTTACTTGCAACACTGGTCATCATAGCTCTGTGTGTGTGTGTGTGTGTGTGTGTGTGTGTGTGTGTGTGTGTGTGTGTGTGTGTGTGTGTGTGTGTGTGTGTGTGTTTTAAGCAGAGCCTTTCTTTTGAACCAATAACTCAAACTAAACTCTGAGTTGGTATGAGTGTCTTAGTTTTTGACAGATTTAAAAGACAAGCACTGTAAAAAAATAATAATAATAATAATAATAATAAAGAGACTGAAGACGTTGATTTTGTAACATACAGGAAGATGAAACCAATTTCTTGAATGAATGAATGAATGAATGAATGAATGAATGAACTAGAAAAGCGCTCAGAGAGCGCAGACCTCCGCCAAGGCAATGTGGTCACAGACACAATATACATTCCAGTTCATGTTCTGGATCACCGATCGCCACCAAAATTTAATCAGCTCTTGCTTGTCCCAATATACACATTGTCCGAAAATTTCATCCAAATCTGTGCAGTACTTTCCCAGTTATCCTGCTGACAAACAGACAAACAGACCAAAGCAACCGAAAACATAACCTCCTTGGCGGAGGTAATGAATGAATGAATGAATGAATGAAGAGTCTAAACATCATGCAGCTCTGTATATCACCAAACAGGGCATTCAGTTTGAACCCAACTATACTGTGGCACATTTACGACTCGTAAATAATCCCATCTACACAAATACAAAATATGCAAAAACGCACATCAGTTAAATAAACAAGATAAAGATGAGAATGAGCGCTTCAGTTCTGCGGCCTCACAGGTAAAGCATTGTGTGCACTACATCAGTAACTAATTGGCCAAGGATATTGAGATGGTTAAATGCATCTGATCTAAATATGTATAAAAATGTACTGATAACATAAAAAAAAAAAAAAACTAATGAATGAATGAAGAAGAAGGATGTTGACAAACTGGTCATATATAAGTCAAAGGGGTTAGGGACTAGGGAAATTTGGCACTGTGTATTTTTTTCGTAAACATATACTGTATATTTTTCTCAATCAGTTTCTTTCTTTTTTTATGTTGTATTGAGTACAGTATGAGCCCAGTGGAATCCACAGAATCCAGTGTTTCAAAAATGTGTCTTTTAGCCAATATAGTTCTTCTCTCCTGCCTGCTTGTACAAATACATGGAGAAAATCATTGCAAAGACCTGTGGAGGAAAAGATGAAAATAACTGATTAGCTACATCTTAACTCATTTGAGGCAACACATCCACACATTTTTCAAGTAACCATTACAAATTCTTTTTTACAGTGTAGTGTTGGACCACTATTGCAAAGACTTGGGCTGCACACAAGAGACCCAGTAAATGGTAGACTGCCAGCCTGTTGCTTGTCTGAGTAGAGCAATCCAGATTTCATACCTCTACAGCACAGATCCCCAGAGCCACGACTCCCACAATGTAAGCAGTGTCTTCCACGAGTTCAACCAGCGGTTCGAGGCAGCCCTGTATGTTCTGTGAGGAAGAGAGGGAGAGGGAGAGGAAGGAATGAGTAAGTGAATTTGGCTGGAAACTCTAAGAGTGTGGCTTACATTAAAGATGACCTAGAATGGATTAACTGAGTATTGTACCTTGTTCTCTGATGTTAAAATACAATATATTCAATTGCATTTTGTCAAAAAGAAGATCAAGTGATTATTTTACAAGCCTAATTAACACCTCATATTTAAGATGTGTATTGAAATGGGTTTTCTGCCTTAACAACGCCTCACTCTGGCCACCTTAATTGAACTGCAATGGCTTTGTGCTATTTGACATCATTTGTAGGCTTTGTTCTAATTCGCCCATGATTTAGTGGCTATTTCTAAATGTAGGATTTCCATATGAAAGAGGGTAGAACCATGCCTCATGTTCATGGTAGCTCTTTGACCATGCACAACCTCTCTTAATTCATCAAAGCCAATGTGAAAGTGGTTTTCCATTCTATGTCTCCTTTAAACTGAAAATATGAATAGCAGCATTAAAGACACTGAAAATATAAATTAGAATATTATTTATTTAGTTATTATCTATGGTAGGTGAAATAGTCACAGAATGTGAAGAAAGATTGGTCAAAAACTAACTTTTGCACCATGTACAGTAACAACATGTTTTTATAAACACATGACATCACAGTCAGGCTTCTTTCTGATTCATCCATTGTTTTAAGGCATATTTATAAGTTTAAGACACTGAAGAAGGAAGCCAAAACCGAGTCCCATGTTCATGAAAGCTTTATGGCCGCATGCACAGCCTCTCCTATTTCAGCAAAACTAATAATGGTTTGCCATTCTGTTTCCCCTTTAATGGGAGATAGAGGTAGGGTCTTGGCCAGAACTTCACGCTAACGATGTAGAACTTACGTCTTTTTGAGCATTGCTAGCTGTACATTTCCCATGGTTATCATAACAGCACTCTGTAGGGTATAGTTTGGTGTTGTTGACGAAAGGTGACTCTGTGAAGTCAGTGTAGTTGTTGTACCCACAGCATTTCAACTGTAACAAGAGAGAATAAGGGAGATACAGTTTTTACAAAAACACTATATGATATGATGTAAAAAAAAAAAACTTATATAAACTAAATTAGACAGACTAATAGTTCACTGACATGAACTATTGTTGAAAAATGTATACTGTTGGGGAATGCACTTATGTAGACCGGCTTATGCTCCTACTGTAAGGTATAATTTTGCTCAATCTTGGTCAGTATTCAACAACAACACATTGGATTTCTATAGCGCCTTTCTAGACACCCAAAGCGCTTTACAGTTGAGGGGGACCTCACTGACCACCACCAGTATGTAGCACCCACCTGGGTGATGCACGGCAGCCATTATGCGCCAGAACGCTCACCACACACTAGCTTGAGGTGGAGAGTGAGGGAATTATTGAATGAGCCAATTACAGCTCAATGATGTTTGATGCTAAGGCTCTCACCATTTCCATGGTCGTGTTCCAGAATGTTGTGACATTCTCACTCATTCCGTACTCCTGCTCAATGCTCACAACGACATCCACTGCAATATCCTTGAAATGCTCATGCGCCTGTGACAACAACAAACATTCTCAACACAAATCACATTTACATATCAAGTTTTCAGTGACTGAGAACTATTATATGTTTACATGGAAATGAAGAGCGACTGGATAAATAGATTTGCATTTTTATAGACATAGTACATCTATGTGTAAATACAGTCTTCAATTAGTCATAATGGCATTTGCTCTAGAAAACAGACCTACAGCACACATCTTAGTAACACTTATCTAATAAATAATAAATAAATTAACTAATAACTTATAAATGAATAAACAAATACCTACACAGGCTATACAAATAACTCATGTAATTTGATTTTTTAGTCTACAGGGGGCACTGTATAGGCAAGGGACTGAAGAGTAAGGCTTGATTTATACTAATACGTCATGCCTCTTGAGGGGCAACGCAAGGCCCTCTACGTCGACCTAGACCCTGCCGCAGACCCTCTCCGACCCCCTTTGTGTACTTCCAAATTTTTTTAAGTATCCGTCTGCGTGCAACGCAAACGGAGAAGGCATTGGGCCAGGCGAGGGCTGTGATTGGTCAATCTCCTTAATGGTGAAAGATCTCAGTCTTACCTTGGGCCCAAACACAAGCAGCACTCCAGCTCCAGCTACTTGAGCGATGAAGAGTATCAGCACGACTAGACAAGGAGACATACAAATTATGTAAATTTTATAATCATTATTTTCTCTTAAATACAAATTGAATACTGATAAATAATGCATTAAAAAGCAATAGATTGGGTTTGTGAACCCATTTGTTTTATAATGAACACATTAATTCCTGTAATAATTTTAACATAACATATTATATAGGCAAGACCAAGGGGTTGTGTCTCTACGAGAGAAATGAGAAATGAGAAATTACAGACAGAGAGGTCACAGATAAAAAAAAGTTGCCCACTGTAAACAGCGTGCAGAGTGGAGTGTGTGTGTACTGTGTGTGTGTGGTGTGTGTGTGTGTGTGTGTGTGTGTGTGTGTGTGTGTGTGTGTGTGTGTGTGTGTGTGTGTAGCTCTGTTTGCATGTATGGTGGCTGTATGAATGTATGTATGTTTTTGTGTCCGTCTTAACTTATTGAATGTCTGTTTTTAATCTTTCTTGGCATCACCAAGTCAAATTCCTGTGTACATTTGGGGAATAAAAGTGATTCTGATCTGATGTGTGAAAGGTCATAGGTCATAGGTCACTCACTGTGAGCAGCATGCAGCGGTTCTCCTTCATGGCTCCGCAGCAACCCAGGAACCCGATGAGCGCGAGTGCCGTTCCGATGCCGATGAGCAGGTACCCCACGCTGGCCAGCTGCTTCAGTTCCGGCGCGTCCTCGATTAACTTGTGTAAGGTCAATAGCAGTGAGCCTGAGTCCAGCGTCACCCAGGCGCCCATGCCCAGGAGTCCAACCCCCACCAGCTGCAGAGGAGGAGAGGAACCACAAGGGGTCAGTATTGAGCACAATACACAACACAATACTGATACAACAAAGGGGTGGGGAGTTGTTAGATTTAAAAAAAAGAGCCCTGGCCACATTTGTGTGTGTGTGTGTGTGTGTGTGTGTGTGTGTGTGTGTGTGTTTGTTTGAAGAATACACTCATGTGACTTAGACGACAAAGGGGTGTTAAGTTGTTAGATTTTAAAAAAGAGCCGTGGACGCCAGCACCCACTAGCTGCCGAGGAGGAGAGAAACCACAAGGGGTCAGTATTGAATATTTGATATCACCAACTACATTACTGATACAAGGGGGTGGGGAGTTGTTAGATTGAAAAATAGAGCCCAGTGTGTGTGTGTGTGTGTGTGTGTGTGTGTGTGTGTGTGTGTGTGTGTGTGTGTGAGAGAGAGTGAGAGAGAGAGAGAAAGAGAGAGAGCAAATGCACTCATGTGACACATGCTTTTATGTGTGTTAGTGGTCAGCCAAAAAGCAATTCCTTTTTATGAATGCAATCACCTCCATGGTGTTTTTTGCCCCCAACGACACCTTCCAGGCAGCACAGCCTAAAAGGCACTACCCTTACCCTATTCCTAAACCTAACCCCCTCAACCCTCATCCTAACCCTAAACTGAGTGAAGTCGTGCCTTGTGCTACCTGAAAGGGCCTGAGGGCAAAAAAACACCGAAAACCCCTCCTAACCCGCTGGCAGAGTCTCTTTCACACACACACAACCACACACACACACAACCACATACACACACACACACACACACACACACCATCCTCAGAGACGTCTATAAAATTATTTCATTTCATCAAGTCATGCGGTTGACGTGGTTTGCTTCAATGCCTTTTGGTAGCCTTGGTATGGGTAAACCTCTGTTCATTCATATTTTTACAAAAGCAAAATACTACACACATGAGTCATCTAGCTACTGTAGTAATCTATACACCTGTGAAGCCTGTGAAGATAAGCTCTGCAAAAGCTAAACTTGGGATCTCTTATCTGAGCGGTCGATAACAGTGTAGAAATTTCCATGTATTATCACAGTGGTACAACAATGTAGGCGTAGGAGTTTGTAAAAACAGCATACCATAGGAAATGTGTGATATCTGTATGATGATGATGAATTTGATCATTGGTTATTTTTGTCCATAGAATTTATTTCACATAATCATTCACATCTCAAGTTTAGCCTGGTATTTCACTGAATTAAAATTAAATTAAATTTAAAAATTTAAAATTTTCCATAATCTGTCTCTATGAATTTACATAATTTGCAATAAAAGCAAATCATGTGATCTGCCATACAGTAGAAGAAACTAGAGCAAGCTTGTTGGAACAGCTACTAGAGTCCTGACTGCAATCCAGAAGTCTTTATTTGCCACCCTATCTTTGGCATGTACCATAAACCAAGTCAGTGGGACATGTTTGACAGATAACACCACAAAGACTGTTCTCAAGTCAGTTTTTATCACGTGAGTTATGACCAATGTAAACATACACCAGAGGTCGTTAAGGTCATCATTCATCTCAATTCTCGAGTCAATTGTCACAATTGTATTAGTTATGACCAATGTAAACATACACCAGAGGTCATTAACCGAATGGGGAAATCCAATCTCAGATAGCATTCCTAAGAATAGCTCACAAGTAGCGACAGATAGGCTGACCTCACAATGGAAATTTAAGGGCCAACCACCACCAATAATGATACCATGACGTTTTTTTTTCTTCGTCTCTCTCTCTCTCTCTCTCTGGAGTCTGGGTCCCTGGTTAACCCATTTAGATACAGTGTAAATCGGACCCCTACCAAGGACCTGGACCCCTGAGGGGTAAGAGCTGGACCCCTGGACCCCTGGACCCCTGAGGGGTAAGAGCTAAGTCTGGGTCCCTGGTTAACCCATTTAGATACAGTGTAAATCGGACCCCTACCAAGGACCTGGACCCCTGAGGGGTAAGAGCTGTAGTAGGCTACTCAGGGCACCAAATTCTGGGCCCCGTGCACAAGCAGTGGCCACCTTCACCGGCTAGAATACAATACCAGACCAGACAAGGACCCTCCCACCTCTCGGGGTCCTAGTAACTCAGTAGTAGTTCCACCCCCACGACGCCCCAGAGGCTACTCACAAAGATGCCGCCATTGACGACGACCATGAAAAACTTCAGTATCCAGGAACAACACATCTTGGCTGCTTTGGTTTACTAGCCTAGAGAGAGGACAAAGAGACAAGAAACAATTGGTTTGGGGTACTGCTGATTCAGTGGAAAATCAACTCCTCAGCTATGGATTATGGAACCACAGATACATGTGACTTCTCTATGGAATGTCATGAAAGAGTTAAAATTTATTGCTTTGGTAAAGGAATTTTCCCTTAATAAAATTCCTCAAATATTCAGAGTTGGCTAAACATGTCAAAGAACTAAGGACAGCCTATGCATTACTGATGCATATAGGAACTAAGGGCATCCCAACTATTCATTACTGATGCGTATTAGTCTAGTCACCAGAGGGGGTTCCCATGCACCCCCATGACTTGTTGTTGAAACCCGTTTTTTTTTTACTCCTAAATATGTAGTTAACAATAAAATATGTTACAAAAGATGTTACATTGCTAGAAAATGTTGTATGGGTGTTTTTTAGAGGTCATCTTAGAACCTGTGCCAATGTGAAATGTATAATTATGGAAATTGGCCATTCACATATATATATATATATTAACTAAGGCCATCCCAATCTATTCATTACTGATGCATATATGAACTAGAGGCAGCCTGCCCCATAATATTACTGATAAATATTAACACAGCACAGTTTATATTTTACTGATACATATAAACACAGTGCAGACTACCCTATATATTACTATGAAAGCCTTGAATGCCAGTATCCTATAGTATACTATGATGATATTAGACATAATTAAACAGATGGTGAAAGGTAAAAAGCGAGAGCTCACCTGTTGAGAAATGACAAGTTGGCTTAATAATCCGGTGGTCGGCTGGACAGGTGTGTGCTTGTGTGCCCAGGTACAGTAGGAGCGACTAGTGTGTGAACTAGTGTGTGCTTCTGTGGCTTTTATCGCAAAACCTTAGAGGAGTGGGGGAAACAAACGTCAGAATTTCCATCTGCATGGGCCAAAGTCCATGACAATTAAGATACACCCACTCACCCAGTCACATTACTAACGTGTGACAGTGACACGGAATACATGGAGTCATATACTCATAAAGTGGCGAAACTCTTCACATGACCTGCTATGTAAACAGAGCCTCTGTAGTACACTCTAGGCACACACACACACACACACACTCTCACACAGACACACACACGCACACACACATACACACACTCTCACACAGACACACACACACACACTCTCACACAGACACACACACACACATTCTCACACAGATACACACACACACACACTCTCAAACAGACACACACACTCTCACACACACAGACACACACTCTCAAACAGACACACACACACACACACACACACACACTCTCACACAGACACACACACACACTCTCAAACAGACACACACACACACTCACACAGACACACACACTCTCACACACTCTCTCACACACACACACACACTCTCTCACACACACACACACACACACACACTCTCTCTCACACAGACACACACACACACACACACACTCTCTCTCTCTCACACACACACACACACACACACACACTCTCTCTCTCTCTCACACACACATACACACACACACACACACACACACACAGTATGGCTACATATGTAAATCAGCAATTGTATTTCACTCTTGAAACTAGAAAAGCGCTGAAAGAGCACAGACCTCCACCAAGGCAATACGGTCACAGATGGTGTTCTGGATCACCAATCGCCACCAAAATTGAATCAGTTCTTACTTATCCCAATACACATGTTGTCTGAAAATTTCATCCAAATCCATGTTGTACTTTTAAAGTTATGTTGTACACAGACAGACAGACAAACACACACACACACACACACACACACACACACACACACACACACACACACACACACACACACACACACCGGCTAAAACATAACCTCCTTGGCGGAGGTAATAAGGAACATCCGTTTGAAAGTTCTTTCTTACGCAAGTTCTTTTTTTAGCTACTTTAAAACAATAAAATGAGCCAATAAAAATCTGACTACCACAATGCTATTTGAGGTCATTTGTGCGTTATGTGGTACTGCCGGTATTTGTTAAAATCCTATGTAAATGTAAATGACTAGGGTTTCCGGTGCATACTATCATTGACTGTACAGACTGCAGAACAAACAATTCATGCCAATTTCTAATTTCATTTCTCATTTCTTTTACAATAATTGTCATTATTATACAACAATTTCATTTACGCGTCAGAAGATATACCGGGACCCCACAGAAGGTGGTAAAGAGAAGTTTATCATTGGGACAAACCAGTTTTACCACTTTTTTTTTTTAAAGATATTTTTTAGGGCTTTGTTGCCTTTAACTCTATAGGACAGTAGAGAGTGAGACAGGAAATGAGTGGGAGAGAGAGAAGGGTAGGGATTGGGAAATGACTTCAGGTTGGACTCAAACCTGGGTCCCCGGATTTGCGGTACAGAACACTAGCCCGCTGAGCTACGACACCCCCACATCTACAGTATTTTTATTTTTTAAGATATTTTTGGGGGGCTTTTTGCCTTTAATCAGATAGGACAGCGCAGAGATGACAGGAAACAAGTGGGAGAGGGAGATGGGGTGGGATCGGGTCCCCGTAGCAATGGCCCGACGCTCCAGCCTGCTGAGCTATGGCGATGCCAGATCTACAGTATTACAGTATTGCACTGTATCAAGAGTTTGTAAAAACAGCCTACACTGTATACGGCCAATTCCATGTAAAAATGGCCTACCACAGTATTTCTTGTGCCACATGCATGTTTTCCTATGGTATCATAAAGTGAGTTAGTGAGGTAGGGAGTTGGGTAGGCTGATAGGCTGTAGGCTGAAACTATGATTCATCATAATCATAATCAAAGTCTATTTTCCATCACCCATGGTTGCCCTTCACCTCCCATAACACCTACATGTACATAAACCACAGTGTTGTAATATTCAAGTAACTTTCATTGATATGATTATTTGTGTGGAAATTACAGTTGTTTAACTCTCATATTTAATTGAAAAACACCACCAACTAAACTACCAAAATGATTAAACTAGAAAAGCACACACTGACTGAACATTTAATCCAAATCCGTGCAGTACTTTTCGAGTTATCCTGCTAACAGACAAACAGACAGACAAACCAACACGACCGAAAACATAACTACATTAGCGGGAGTAGAGAGGAGTTTTTCCTGCTGTTTTTTTTTTTTTTTGGAGTCTGTGTGTGTGTGTGTGTGTGTGTGTGTGTGTTGTGTTGTGTTGTGTTGTGTTGTGATTGGTCAATGAGATAGGAACAAAGACAGGATGGTGCAGAAGAGAGAAATGCGAATAACTAAATTTGTAAAAAAAAAAAAAAAAAAAAAAGTGACTTATGAAGATAATTAATTATGCTAAGAGGCTAACTGTGCAGTGAAAAAAATTGGATTCGGGATGCCAATCTGAACTAGGCCAATGTCTCGCACACTGTTCCTGTTTGGAAAGGCTACTGGCTAGTAGACAAGTGAAAGGAATCATCCGGAGTGAATTAACACATGGATTTATAGTTTTATAGCGCTAAGAACCATTGATAGCTACAATAATGACTGTAGACTGAGATACAGTATGTTAGACCTCGATGAGATTGGCATCCCAAATCTAGAATTCAACCCAGAACCCACGCATGGAGGTGGTTTCAATTGCAATTCATATCGGAATTGTTGCGATCTAAACAGTTTAAAGGTACAATGTGCAACATTTTCAATGTTCAATATCAAAATCTGCTTTACCTGTTGAAAAGCTTGTCCTTTTTAAGTATTAACTACACACATTACACGCACATTAACTGGGGTAGACCATGTATTGCCGCCATCTTGGAATACAAAAGCTGAAAAGTTAAGTGTTGGTAAACAGTATCAAAGTTTCAAACGACGTGTTAGTTGCTAACTTGATAAGTTAAGATGACATCATTCATTATGATAACCTCTTGTGGTTAGTTTATTTGTGTCTTATTTTCCTTTGCTGCTTTATTTCTTTTGTTTAGGTGCTGTGTTAAGAAGTTCAGTCTTTCCTAATTCCAAAGATGATGGCAACTTTTTGGAAAGTACCGTGCCTTTGATTGAAATCTTGTAACATGAATTATGTAACTTCAGCCAAAAAAGCATTGTACCACTGGGTATAAACACCATAGAATGTCCTTGTATGTTATTCACAACTTTTATTCATTTAACTGCATATAATTGTTTCAATTTAATGAGTAGAGGCATAAGTGTCGGACCCAAGCTGAAAATATTCTGGAACACCAGGTGCATGAATTACAGTCCAAAACAGTGGTTCTCATCCGGTGGGGCACAAAGGAAGCCATTCTGAAGCAGAAAAGGGGGGATTCTAAATGAGCCAAATATCAGAGACAGGAGCAATCATCAAAATTTTGGTTTTGATGATTCTATTTCATCCTAGACACTCCAGAAAAGGGGCTAAACATGTTAAAAACCAAACTTCCCCTTTGCCGTGTGTATACTTAGCCTAATTGTTACAATGTCAGTTGACATGTATTGAGATTAGATGCCAGAAAGCCAAAGGCTTTTGAGTAGGCTATTGATCCAACAAGTTTTGGAATAAAAGAGTTGGAGTAAAAGTAACCTTTTTTTTGTCAGGAATAATAGTCAATGGCTTTGTCATTTTATGTGGCCTTTCATGATGCATAATACTGGTGACATTGCTGTTTACAACACAAAATTAAGTTTTATCCAATTCTATCTACCTATCCACCCATCGAAGGTTTTGTACCGGTTGTAGGATTGAGGTCGGGACGGGGTGGGGGGGCCCAAGTATAATGAACCTGCTTTAGGGGGGCCCAGCTTGCAAAAGGTTGAGAACCCCTGGTCCAAAAAGATAAGAGGGGCATATCTTCAAACACTCCATACAACAGTAGTCCAACAGTCCCATCTAAGGTTTGAAAAGCAATACAATGGTTTGATACAAATGTGGTCTAATAGCTCCACCTTGTGACCAAAAGAAGTAACAAGGTGTGAAACTAATGTTGAATATTTATGAGATTTTGGTAAGTTAAGTTAAAATAATTGGGCAAGGGCCGGGTGAGAATAAGACTAACAAATCTGGTTTGGCACCTTAAAACGGGCATGCACCCCCAAAATTATTCGAGAATGCCTATGAGACCCGAATATAACTTGGATGAGACCTTGTGCTTCTCCCGGATGATCTGATATCACAAAGTAATTAAGAGTCCGGGATCAATGTCAAACTTGTTGCCCTGGATGAATGGGATCCAGGGCAAACGTTTGATGTTGATCCTGGACTCTTAAATACTTGGTGATATCAGATCTTGCGCTTCTCCCGGTGACATTTGCGTATGTCACTGTAATAAAATCAGCATCAGCATTATTCCAGATGCGGCCATCAGTTTTTTTTATATTAGATTAAATGTCTTCATTGTCATTGGATAAAATAAAATAAAAATTGTTGCAGTTGTTTGTACCTTGGCTAGTACAAACACCACATGCAGTAGTTTAGGACAAGACAAGAGTGGCCTATACATTCAATTGTACACAGAGAATTCAACAGGCAAACAATGGGGGTTTCCACAAAGTGCTATGTACATAGTGGTTATATGGCTGAAAGTGCTGAATGCATACCAATTCTATAAATAAATAAATAAAATACACAATGAATATATCATGCAGAGAAATGCAGCAGAGATGGCTAAAGTGCTGTGTGCATGTCGGTCCTATATAAGTCAATAGCCTACTGTACTTGTAGGAAAGAGCAGCAACAGGTGTCAAAAGTGCTGTGTGCATGACAGTCTGTAATAAATAAAAGTGAGTAACTCTAAAATAGTCCATAATTTCAGAACAGGCCAAGTGTTTTGAGTGCATGTGTGCAACCTGTTAGGTGTGTGTGTGTGTGTGTGTGTGTGTGTGTGTGTGTGTGTGTGTGTGTGTGTGTGTGTGTGTGTGTGTGTGTGTGTGTGTGTGTGCGTGCGCGTACGCATGCGTGTGAGGTAGAGAAGGGCCGGGGGTAATGGCTCTGCCAGCTCTCTGGAATAAGCAAGATATCTCCAGATGAACAGGTTGCGTTCACTTAAAATTGCTTAAAAAGCATGGAGAGGTGACCCTTTCCCCTGTGCTGACCAGATAATAAAACTATCAATTTGTTACGGTCATAAGCGCTGATAGGAATATCGGAACTGACATGACGCTGCGTTTCACACGGACCCTTTAGAGCGCGACACATGCTCATGTATCTGCTGTAGCCAGCTGTAGCAAGCAGCGGGAATTATAAAGTTTGTTGAGTTTCGGAAAAGTACACCCCAGCAAGGCTGAATGCATAAAAGCAAAGGTACCAAATGATTACATTTTGTAATGTTGATATTGGCATGTATTTGCATGTTACTGTTATAGTTCCAAACAACGAGAGCCCGGTTATTCAGGCGAGTTAACATGCGTTTAATCACGCCTTGTCTTGTGATTGAGATTCAAATAACATGGTTAAGGTGGACACATGACGTTAGACAATGACCTAGTTTACATTGTGGACCGTACATGTCCATACCACTTCCATGAAACCGTAAATTTTCCCTATTAACGTTACTTCTCCCGATGTAAACAGCGCACGCATTTTCGCGGTGCGTAACGTTGTATTGGTTCCAGTCAGTTCGTCTCGGTTTAATAACGCGGAGAGTTTTCCTCTCACACTGCCATAACGTTACCATTTCAAAGAACGTTTCTAGAGCTACGTATCTATGCTGGTTGCTAGTTGCTGTGATAAACGTTTTACAGATTAATTCATGATCTCGTTAAGAAGATTAAGTACTAACGTTATTGTCAACAGTTCTAAAGCCCTGTCCATTAGCCTACTGTAGGCTACTTCGCCATATCAACGCTATTCCAAAAACAATGTAGAACTTCTAGGCCTAAGTCATAGGCCTGCAAATACCTGTTCACAATGAGGTAGCCTAGCTGTCACACCACTGCACCAAGCACAGCTGTTTTTGTATTCTCCAATATTAGGCTGAAGTGGTTATATCAGGCAGGCATGGCAGGACTGAAATGTTTGCCTTGTGCCCAGGGGTTAAAGTGTGGGGGACGCAGTTCCGGCACCTCATATAAAACATAGATGGATTAATATTCATATCTTGCAGTCTTCAAATTGCGAAATACATATGCTTTTTAATGTACTAGGCCTGGTGCAACAAAAGTGACACTATCATAGCTGAGCAGGATGTGAATTTTTGGCATCAACACAAAATTTTAGAGTTCCCCCTTCTGCCACATCCCACAATTACCACTGCCTGTGCTAGCCTGACATAGCCCGACCATAATACTGCTGTTCATCCGTATGAAGGTTCTTTAACCTGGGGTTCATTCAACAGCACATTGTCATGCACCGGTGCGTTGCATTAGCCTAATTGAATGATAAGTTTGCTCGTTACGCTGCACACCGGTGCGCAACATGCTTCTGAGGTAGTTCACTCTCGTTTGATGGGTGTGTCAGAGGTGTTCACCAATGAGCATCTAGGTGTATTGGAAGCTCTGAGATTTAAAGCGCTACTGCTAAATATAACACAAATTCATGTTGTGTTGAATTGTCCTCATGGTGACAGCAAAAGCAGTGGTAATATTACAATGAGACATTTAAACTACTGAGGCTGTTGTTAAGTTCAGCTATTTCCTTGCCTGCCACCACGTGCAGAATGGCCCTCCAGGCTTCCATTGTTGCTGCACTGACGTGACACAACAGTATGTTCAGCCCGACGTCGTTTGCGTTGGGTTCAACGCTATGCACCGTTACGGCCGTTCTGAATAGCCTCCTGACGCAATTATACTGCGGGGGTGAGGGCATTCACTTCTGGTTTGAAACGATTGGACAGCTCGTCTAATCAGCTATGCTTATTGGCCGGTAGACTCTCTACCGATGTAAACACGCCCCAGAAGACCGTTCCCAGACCATTGATACGGATGAACATTCGTATTATGGGCGGGCCATGTCAGGCTATGCCTGCGCTCAAGGCTGCTTCTGGATCAGAGACGCTAGCCTACAAGCCTGGTGAATGCCAAACTAAAATCACAAGTGATATTTAGTCTGGGGACCTACCTATTGCATTTCTCGTAGCGGAAGCATCGTTTACAATTGTCCATAGCCGTTTATTGGGTGCTACGAATGTCTATCATAGCGTCTGTACATACCTCGGAGCCAATACCAGAGCCACCACGTGACGTAAAATGCAATCGAGGGCCGTACAAATCCCTTTTGTTCTGCGATTGGATACCGAAAGCAAGCGAGAAAAACGGCCATGGTCACCATGCTCCTCTGCAGAGTGAAATGAAATAAGCGCGCAAAGGAGCATGGGAATTCCCAGGCTACTAGCCTACTGCAGCCTTTTCCAATGATTTAGACTCATTTAAAGAGACCCTATGCATTATCTGGTGGTGTCATCCAGTAAGCTAACAACCAAACAAAGCATTTATTAAGCGTTTATGCCAATAATACTCCATTTAGAATTGCGTAGTTGATGGAGAACGCCATTAACAAAATGTAACAACAGTTGAATGCGCTGAGAAGGCACAAATCACGTTGTAATTCAAACAGTAAGTTCCAGCGTGACCTAGCTTACTTGCTAACCAAAACAAATGTCAATTTGAAACCCGGTTGGACTGCAGTATATTTATTTTATGACGATGCACTGTGTGGCTAACTTCAAAACTAAATAGGTTAGATTGAACAACTTCATAAATACTTTGAATCTAACATTATGTAATTCACATTAAAGAAACTAGTGGGCGAAAGAAAGACTGCTGTGAAGTCTCCTTTCAACACATAGGTTTTTTTTTTTTTTTTTTTTTTTTTTTGCAGGTTTAGGCCTAGCTCTTGCCTCCGTATGCTTGACAAAATTTGGCCCTTGAGGACCAATAATTTGGGACCACTGTCCCACCGTTATACTGATAGAACGGCTGGATGATTTTAAGAAACGACACCACCCCAAATACATTAACAGGACATCACCATTAAACTCACCCCTCCCCCATTGTCACTGTCTTCCTCTGTGAGCTAGGCCTATGTACTGTACCACTGTCCACCTGATGACCCGTCATATGTGTGAACAGGGCTTCAACCATCCTTTCAAACATTCCAGTTCCAGTTCCTTTTTAGCATTCCAATAGTGCTACAAGGTGATTGGCCTTCATATCTCCCATACAGAGAAGATTAGTTTCAAATGAATCAGTGTTGGAGGTCTCACTATGTCTTGTTCACCATGCTGTAGTAGGACCTAAATCTATTCTCTATTCTTGCACCAGGTGGAAATATAACTGGAGATTATTTCCAATCCAGGGAAAGGCATCTGAAATGTCAGATTGCACTGGCCAATCACAATGGGCTGGGACAGTTGTGAAAACAGAGATCAAAGAAGAGGAAGAAGAACCTGGGGAGGGTTTCCTTCAGGATTATCTGTTTGGAGTTGGAAATGTTTGCAAGGAAGAACATCTTGATCTTGATCTGGAGCATGGCTTTAACACTGCTGAACCACCCGTACTGGGTACTGGAAACTTGGATGAAGAGAACCCATCTATGGAGATTAAAATAGAAGAAGAATCTGACCATATAGAAGATGGAATTGAAGACCCTTCTAATTCAGGTGAGTTTTGAAAACAGTTTGTCTTAAAAAAAGAGAGAGAAAAAGAAAGGAAAACAAAACATCTATTGTTAACATCATATGTAGTTTTGCATCTTAATTATTTAATGATTAATTTGCAGATCCATTATGATTTCTCCTTGAAAGTGATTATTTTGGCATCATTCAATCTCCTGCTGTGTGAGCTTACTGAGAGCTGTAGATAAGTAAGAAAACAGAGGCATTCGTAACTGGAGACGGGGTCGATATGTGGCATTTTTTTAACCTATCGGCATCAACCAACATTTGAGTTTATTTCACAATTTATATTACAACTAGTGCATGTAAAACGATTAAAAAAATAATATCATGATGTCAATGTAATGCCATCACAAAATTTTGCAATGTTTAATCATGGTTAAAAGTCATTTCATCCAGTAAGAATTTTGATGCTAGGGTATGTTGGATACTTGTTTTGCCCTGACCCTAAATAGCTGGCTGTGTTCTTCTAAAATGGGGTAATTCACACCTATCCCCATACCCCCACAGATTCCACAAACATCAACCCTCTGCTGTTGATGGACATTCAGGAGCTAGGCCATAGTCTTTGTCTGGATTGACTTGATAGCCGAGCCATTTTCTATCGAAATTGAACATGTATGCCATTAAAGTGGAACCATGTTATCAGGATTAATCTGAGGCATTTTTTTTTAATCTGAGTTCATTTTTTGGATTAATCACTTGATTAATCACTTTATTTTGCCAGCACTAATTACAGGGTTCCCACGGGTCAGGGAATTTCTGGAATATCAGGGAATTTCTGGAATATCAAGGAATTTCCAGACAGGGAAAGTCAGGGAATTTAACCATTTTGCATGAAAAGTCAGGGGAATATCAGGGAATTTTTAATTTAGTTTTTAATGTGGATCACCACACATCCCTTTGCTTCTCAGTATTTTTCAGTTTAACTGAAATGATTTTACACCCTGATTGGCTGATTCATGCCAGTTAAGTGTTAGGACCTACTGATGTAAAAGTTTTTTTTTTTTTCTGCTCAGCGCCCAATCGCAATATTAGACATTTCTTGTATGGGAGGTCATGGAAATTCTGCTTTTTGGTCAGGGAAGGTCATGGAAAAGTCAGGGAATTTTAAGTCTGATCTGGAGTGGGAACCCTGTAATTAAAACAACATTAGTGATTGTACTTCAGCTGTAGCGTAGCCTGCTATTTGTGTGAGCGCTACTCCCACACCAACAGTAGAGCTGACAGTCCCAGAGTCAGAGTAGGGTAATTGTTCAAAAGTATGGTTTAACATTGCTTGAGTTTATGCTTCTTCTGCAACTATTTATGCAGCTATTAGAATAAATGCAGCAGACCATTTACAGTAACTTGCAATTATCAGCTCTAAAAAAAATTGGCAGCATGAATCGGCCATCGGCTGACCCTGACTTCCATACACCGGTATTGAATGAATTGAATGAACTTTATTGTCCACAGTGTGGAAATTTGTCTTCAATTTCACCATTAAAAACATTAAAAACAACTTGTAGACATGACAGTACAGACCAGTGCAAAACTGGCACAACACCATAGAGAAACATGACATTTAAGACAGACAGCACTACACTTCATGCAAAGGTCTGGGATGAATCACAGTATGACATTTCAATATAAATAATAGGTATAAATATATCAAAAACCCTTAGTGTGAAAATATATCAATAAATATAATAAATAGATATATAAAATCCCTTAGTGTGCAAAAAGAGCTTACCAGTTGATAGGTAAAACCCTATTTTTATTCAGTGCTGTAATCGCATTGGGGATGAAAGATTTCTTATCAGTATTTTTAGTGGCAGTAGGAACTCTAAAGCGCCTCCCTGAGGGTAGGTGCTGAAATTCATTATGGAGAGTGTGTAAAGGGTCATTTATAATTTTCTTAATTTTGTTTGTGATGTTTTCCTCGTACATGCTACTTAGGCTCTTCTGTGGTTTTCCAATTATTTTGGAGGCCATATTTACTATTCTTTGAAGTTTATTCTAGAGAACTGCGCGGGACTGTTTTCTTCGTCCCGCTCCTGCCCGCTCCCGCTGAATTTCTGACCATTACCGCCCGCTACCGCAAGGGGTGCGCAGCGTGTCCGCCCATTCCCCGCGATGTGTATGTCCATTACCGCCCGCAACCCGCGAAAGTGTGAGAAGTTATTCCCGCACACTGATAGAGATGCATTGATTTTTTGTCTTCTCCCATCCCGCAGGAGAAAGTGTAGGCCTATTTTAAGCTATTAGGCTAAGAGAGATTCTTGGGGTTGACGCATTGGTCGGGATAGCGCTCCTATTTCATTATTTCCATGTAGTTTTTAAATAAAATAAAGGCAGTTTCATATTATATTATTTCTTTTTTCCTACCTTCATATATTCACGCAGTGATTGAGGTTAAGGTCTCTTTTCGACAGACATAAGAAACACAATATATTTAAATGCAACTTAGTCAAAAACCTTGCACCATCACGGCACATAAAACAGCTTGCTTTGCAAAAATAGGCCCATGGAACATGAAAATTATCAGATGTAGCAGGTATCTTTCTCGAAAAAACACGAATAGAAACTGATATCGTAGATAATGTTATCAGTTTAAGAACTGTTATTGAGTTATTGCAGAAATCAATGTTAAACTGTTGGAACTATAATATTGTCCACTAGAGGGCGCTCCAACATAAGAGTTAACAGAGCCGTATATAGAGAGTTAATGGATGGATTTACTGCCAGCTAGAGGAAACGTAGAAGCAGGTAAGAAGTAATAGAGAGACCTTGCCACATGTTTGTATGAAGTTAATTCCTTTTGAATAAGTAGGCTAAATGTTACAAAGCAAAGAACAATTCGAAGTCCCTGTCCCACTGTTCCCGCAGTGTTTTTAAGTTGTCCGCCCGTTCCCGCCCGCAGCCAAGTGCAAACCGCCCGTTCCCGCGAGTTTTGCGTTGGGTCCCGCGGGTCCCAGTCCCAATGCAGATCTCTAGTTTATTCCTCCCCTGGATGTTAAGGTTGCCATACCACATGAGCATGTTAAATGTTAAGATGCTTTCTACTAAACTTTTGTACACATTTTTCATAATTTCTTGTTTCACACCAAAACTGTTTAGTTTACGTAGCAAATATAACGTTGGGAGCACCTTTTATCGGTCATGAAAAAGCCCTCCTCTGCACGCAACACATAGCTTGTGAAATGGCAATTAAAAACTGGTTAACATCATGACCACGGAGACTAGCATCATGACCACTAGATAAGTTTGTAGTTTGTCAAGGAGTTATATTCGAGATTTAAAGTAAATTTAGGCTACTGCAGGCTACTTTAGGTTTACAATCCAAGCAGAGAATCTATTTGGGTGGCCTATAAGTCTGCAAATTCATTTGACATGTATTACTTTGTTGTATAACGCAAACCTCTAGGCTATGCTTATGGACATCAAAATTATTTGTGTGTGGGAGTTTAATGCACAATAGTCATTACCATGGGATGGGCTATTAGCCAATATAGGGTAAGAAGTAAAAATACCATCAAAAAAATAACCTGTCATGACTCTTGTGTAGGCTAATTCTGTAAAGGGATGTGATATAGAAATGTGGTCATACCACCAAGCTCTAATTGTATAAAAAATACTGTATGCTACTTTTAAAAGTAATTATATTTCTACATACGGTAGTTTTTAAAAAATATAATTTTACACACATTGTTTAGACAGCCTAGATCTGCATGATGGCCTACTAAATTACCCGCATCTTTATGAGATCCTTTACATATCCTGGTAACCAGGATACATACTGGTAATACATACCTAACTGAAAATTTGTTTCATGCTGTAGGCTGTCTTTTTAAAGATTAAAGGTTAGCCTATAAGAAAATAAATTTTGTGTTTTGCAAAGTGGTTGAAAAAAAAAAGGATATCGGCAGGTCAAACTGAGGAAAATCGTAATCGGCCCAAAAAAGTGTGATGGGGGCATCTCTACATCACATACATCAGATTGCATAGCACAGCTGCACAAGAAGGTACCCCAGCACTGACAAACATTTGACTTGTGAGAGACCTTCTTGGTATGTGTTTTACATATCGGAATTATGGGTTTATTGATCTCTCTCTCTCTCTCTCTCTCTCTCTCTCTCTCTCTCTCTCTCTCTCTCTCTCTCTCTCTCTCTCTCTCTCTCTCTCTCTCTCTCTCTCTCTCTCTCTCTCTCTCTCTCTCGGGTCATTCCGTGTGAAATCAACCAGTGACGGACCGGTCACCCTCTCTGAAAAATCTGAAAAAAATTACAGTTGTTTGTATACTCAACCTATGCTTGAATCTGAAATAGTAAGTCTGTATCACTAATGGTTGCAAAAGTACAGCCATTTGAAATTTCAAATAATTTTAAGCATTTTGGTGAACAAGCCTTTTGTCCAACTTCCAACATAACTGGCTCTTTTAGTATTTCACACACAATGATGAAACCATGTACATAGAAACACATTTTCCTGCAGAGTTCAAAAATCTTCTCAGATCAGATGTATCTTGTGTAGTTTCCCCTCTCCAGAGCTCTGAAGATGGCTGTAAATTCTATGTGTGATTTCACACCACCACCTTTCAGGGCTTCTTGTTCAAAAAGGAAGTGAGACAAATTTATCCGAGTTTTTTTCCCACTCAAATATGGATTTTGCGGTCCTGTTTATGCATTAACTTTTGTTGATAATGTTATCATACTGTTAGAGCATTTCTTCAAAGATGGTTCCAATTTTGTAAAAGGCTGTTTTCGTCCTCTTATTTTACCATGTGGACAGTTTGCAAGATTTTTAAAATTTTACCATGACTTATTCAGTATCTGAGGAACATCTGTCCAAAATTTGGTGTTGTTGCTGAGTCTCGTTATTGTGATATGATTTTTTGAAAATATTGTCAGTAACTCCACTGGTTTACATTGACTTCCATTGTATTGAAAGTGCACCACATATGGTGCAATGTGGTACTGCAGATAAGCAATTAAAGGAGAAATCCAGCATAAAGCCAATAGGCCCATTGTTCCAGTTACCTGGATGCTGTCTTTCAGAAAAAGAACATAAAAATTGATTATAGACCAAATAACAAACAAACGAATGCTGAGTGAATGGGGCAGAATGAAATAAAAATGAAAGTAAGTTGTTGGGTAGGATTTCTCCTTTAATTCAGTGGATTTACTGACAATATTTTCAAAAAATCATATCTAAATAATGAGACTCAGCAACAACACCAATTTTTGGATAGGTGTTCCTCAGATACTAAATGACTCATAGTAAAATTTTAAAAAATCTTGCTAACTGTCCACGCGTTGAAATGAGAGGATGAATATGGCCTTTGTCAAAATCATACTAATTTTTTAAAAAATGCTCTGACAGTATGATAACAATATCAACGAAAGTTAATGCACAAACAGGACTGCGAAATCCATATGTGACTAGGAAAAATATTCCGATAAATTTGTCTCACTTAGTTTTTGTACAAGAAGCCCTGAAAGGTGGACGTGTCCAAACACGTATAGAATTTATATCCATTTTCAGAGCTTTGGAGGGGGGGGGGGGGATAAAACCAGATACATCTGATCTGAGCTGATTTTTTAATTCTACAGGAAAATGTGTTTCTATTCACATGGTTTCACTATTGTGTGTGAAATACTGAAAGAGCCAGCAATGTTGGAAGTTGTACAAAAGGCTTGTTCACCAATATGCTTAAAATTACTTGAAATTTCAAATGGCTGTACTTTTGCAACCATTAGTGATACAGACTTACTATTTCAGATTCAAGCATAGGTTGAGCATACAAACAACTGTAATTTTTTTCAGATTTTTCAGAGAGGGTGACCGGTCCGTCACTGGTTGATTTCACACGGAATGACCCTCTCTCTCTCTCTCTCTCGGCTTAATTACAGGGTTTAATGATATCTCTCTCTCTCTCTCTCTCAGCTGAATTACGTGTTTTAATGATGGTTCTCTCTCTCTTGGCTGAATCATGGGTTTTAAAGGGATAGTCCAACTTTTTTATCAAAATTGGTTATTCACTTCCTTACTCTGAGTTACATATGTGGGTAAAAGGATTTTGGTCTCAGTGCTTGTGTTTTCCTAGTATGGCATCACCAATTTTCCCCATTTTTTTTAGCTTTAGCTTAGCATAGGCGCTGCAAAGTTGCCAAATAGCAACTGCCAAATAGCAACTTTACTTTCCAGTGCCTATGCTAAGCTGAAGGTAAAATTGGGGTTGCCAGACTGGGACAACGCATGTACTGAGACCAAAATGCTCTTACCCACATATGTAATTCCAGGTAAGGGGGTGAATAATCAATTTTCATAAAGAGGTGGACTATTCCTTTAAAAATGGCTCTCTCTCTCTCTCTCTCTTGGCTGAATCACGGTTTTAATAATGGCTCTCTCTCTCTTGGCTGAATTCCGTGTTTTAATGATGACTCTCTCTCTCTCTCTTGACTGAATCACGGATTTAATGATGACTCTCTCTTGACTGAATCACGGGTTTAATGATGACTCTCTCGACTGAATCACGGATTTAATGATGACTCTCTCTCTCTCTCTCTCTCTCTCTTGGCTGAATTATGTGTTTAATGATGTCTCTCTCTGGCAGTACTGGCAGCCTATAGAGAGATAGCCGTCATTAAAGGTATAATCCGGCGTGAATCAACACATACTCCTGCTGTTTTATAGTGCCAAGCGCTATTGATAGCCACCTCAATCACTGGATTTCATGCAAGGCAGACTGAGATAGTGAAACAGCAACTAACGGTAACAGAATGGGGCATTTCAAAACGAAAGCAAATCAGTTAGGTTTCGTTTTTGACATGCCTCATTCAGTTAGTGTTAGCTGCTGTTTCGCAAACTCGGTCTACGATGCACAAAATTCGATGATTGAGGTGGCTTTCAGTAGCGCTTAGCAGTATAAAACAGTAGGGCTATGTGTTGATTCACTCCGGATTATACCTTTAATGATGTCTCTCTCTCTCGGCTGCCAGTACCGTGGGTGTTTTGGGTATTACATTTGCTAATTCCAGGGATTTGGGTCAATGACATTGAAACAGAAAGCGGCTATAACCAATTGGTGAGAATGTACAATGTAGTTGCTATTTTGTCTAAAATTTGGCGGCTGTAAGTGGAGCTTAGGAGAGAAAAAACTTTAGTCCTGTCTGGTGTCCCTTCAATTACAATTTGGATGAAACCTTTATTATGTCAGAGTAGCACCAGATTGAGATTTGATTTTTCTAGCGATATCTGATTAGGATCTGAGAATGTAAGATAAAATGATGAAACAACTAATTAAATTGAGTGACACATTGGAAAAAAAGTAACATGGTTTTAACATGGAATTGAGTGTTACAGACCACTTTGGAAATCCACATTCTGTCTGTTTGCAGCCTAAATACAATAACTATCCTTCCTCAATGTGGTTTTCAGTTAGTAGTGTACTGGCAGACAACACTAGCCCTTGTTACGTTGCCTGTCGTACCCATAATTCTTTGTAGACGTTTCTGCCCGATTTGCCACATTTCTGTGAAATCTTTATAGGTACCCGTAGCCATGCACAATACTAGGGCAGGAAGTCGTTCAACAGACCTAACATTGTTTGAATCAGCTTGTTTGTCCCTCTGATTGATCAGTCTTTTTTTTTTTTTTTTTTTCATTACAGATGTCGAGTGGACTCTACAACTTCACAGAAAGACCAACCAGGAGAAGCTGAAAAGCAAGAAACACCATAAACGTACCCAGGGCAGGAAAGCTTCAGACCAGAAATCACTCCAGCGATTCAACACCGGGAATAAGAAATGCACAACCCCTCAAAGGACTCAAACTGGAGAAATGCCTTACCTGTGTACTCTGTGTGGGAGGCGTTTCAAAAAATCAAATACACTGAAGCGACACATGATGATTCATACTGGGGAAAAGCCATATGAGTGTACTACATGTGGGAAGAGATTTAGGTTCAGATTCACTCTAGCTGCACATCACAGGATGCATACAGGAGAAGCGCATACTGGAGAAACGCCTCACCTGTGTACTCTGTGTGGATGGAGTTTCAAAAAATCAGCTTCTCTCAAGCAACACATGATGATTCATACTGGGGAAAAGCCATATGAGTGTACTACATGTGGGAAGAGATTTAGGGTCAAATTCACTCTAACTTCACATCAAAAGACCCACTCAAAAGAAAGGTTCCTGTGCGCAGTGTGTGGAAAGGGATTTACAAGAGCAGGTGCTTTGAACAAACACGAGAGGATGCATACTGGAGAGAAGCCGTTTAAGTGTACTACACGTAGGAAGAGTTACAGACCACATCCGACACATACAGAAGGCACCAGGAAAGAAGAACGCAAGAGCCCTCAAAGTACTTACCTGTGTACTCAATGTGGAAGGAGCTTTACAAAATTCAATACTCTCAATCGACATATGATGATCCATACTGGGGAAAAGCCTTATGAGTGTACTGAACGCAAGAGCCCTCAAAGTACTTACCAGTGTACTCAATGTGGAAGGAGCTTTAAAAGATTAAATACTCTCAATCGACATATGATGACCCATACTGGGGAAAAGCCACATGAGTGTACAACATGTGGGCAGAGATTCAGATTAAAATTCACTCTTGCTTCTCATCAGAAGACACATTCAGAATCATATCCTCTTGACAATTACATGATGATCCATACTGGGGCGAATCCTTATAAGTGTACTATATGTGGGAAGAGTTTCAGATTAAGAAGCCATCTTGGCACACACCTGAGGACCCATAGGCCTACTGCAGACTATGAGTGCACTGTATGCGGAAAACATTTCAAGTATCACAAATCCTTCATCAAACACAAACTAACACCACACGTAGGAGGGAACAAAAAGCCTTTCCCGTGCACTACATGTGGCAGAAGTTTCAAAACTAAATCTTGGCTTGTCCAACACCAAAGGACACATCCACAGGACATTAGGGAAAAGGAACGCATGGATACTCAAGCTTCTCACCAGTGTACTCGGTGTGGATGGAGCTTTAACAAATCAAATTGTCTCAAGAGACACATGATGATCCATACTGGGGAAAAGCCTTATGAGTGTACTACATGTGGGAAGAGTTTCAGATTAAAATTTCATCTCAGTAGACACATGATGCTCCATACTGAGGAACAGCTAAAAGTCAACCATGCCGCACATGAAGGGACACATTCAGAAGACATGATGCTCCATACTGAGGAACAGCCAAATGAGTTTACAACAAGTGAGAAGAGTTTCCAGCTAAAAGTCAATCATGCCACACACCAAGCGACACATTCAGAAGACATGATGATCCATACTGAGGAGCAGCCAAATGAGTTTACCACAAGTGAGAAAAGTTTCCAGCTAAAAGTCAATCATGTCACACACCAAGCGACACATTCAGAAGACATGATGATCCATACTGAGGAGCAGCCAAATGAGTTTACCACAAGTGAGAAGAGTTTCCAGCTAAAAGTCAATCATGTCACACACCAAGCGGCACATTCAGAAGACACGACGCACCATACTGAGGAAAAGACGACACAAGGGACACAATCCGGTAAAAAGGAACGCAAGAGCCCTCAAAGTACTCACCAGTGTACTCAGTGTGGAAGGACCTTTGAGAAAACAAATGCTTTCAATAGACACATGATGATTCATACTGGGGAAAAGCCATATGAGTGTACTACATGTGGGAAACGATGTAGGTTCAGATTCAATCTCAAGAAACACATGATGATGCACACTGAGGAAAAGCATAATGAGTTTACGACAAATTCAGACAACACCAGGAAAAAGAAAAACAAGAACACTCAAAGTACTTATGAGTGTACTCAATGTGGAAAGAGCTTTAAGAGACCAAACACTCTCAAGAGACACATGATGAATCATAATGGGGAAAAGCCGTATGAGTGTACTACATGTGGGAAGAGATTCAGATTTAAGTTCGATCTTGTCACACACCAACGGGTACATTCAGAAGACACCAGGAAAAAGGAACGCAAAAGCCCTCAAAGTATTCACCAGTGTACTCAGTGTGGAAGGACCTTTGAGAAAACAAATGCTTTCAATAGACACATGATGACTCATACTGGGGAAAAGCCATATGAGTGTACTACATGTGGGAAGCGATGTAGTTTCAAATTCAATCTCAAGACACACATGATGATCCATACTGAGGAAAAGCAGAATGAGTTTACAACAAGTGAGAAGAGTCTCCAGCTGAAAGTCAAACATGAAGGGACACATTCAGAAGACATGATGCTCCATACTGAGGAGCAGCCAAATGAGTTTACCACAAGTGAGAAGAGTTTCCAGCTAAAAGTCAATCATGTTACACACCAAGCGACACATTCAGAAGACATGATGCTCCACACTGAGGAACAGCCAAATGAGTTTACAACAAGTGAGAAGAGTTTCCAGCTAAAAGTCAATCATGTCACACACCAAGCGACACATTCAGAAGACATGATGATCCATACTGAGGAAAAGCGGAATGAGTTTACAACAAGTGAGAAGAGTTTCCAGCTAAAAGTCAATCATGTCACACACCAAGCGACACATTCAGAAGACATGATGATCCATACTGAGGAAAAGCGGAATGAGTTTACAACAAGTGAGAAGAGTTTCCAGTTAAAAGACAATGTTGCCGCATACCAAAAGACAAATTCAGAAGACACCAGGAAAAAGAAACGCAAGAAGGCCCAAAGTACTTATCAATGTAGTCATTGTGGAAGGAGCTTTAACAGATCAAACACTCTCAAGAGACACTTGATGATCCATACTGGGGAAAAGCCGTATGAGTGTACTACATGTGGGAAGAGATTTAAGCTCAAATCCAGTCTTGCTGCACACCAATGGGCACATTCAGAAGACGCCATTAAAAAGGAACACAAGGGTCCTCACCAGTGTACTCAATGTGGAAAGAGCTTTAACATTGTGGGTAATTTGAAGAGACACATGATGATCCATACTGATGAAAAGCCACATGAGTGTACTACATGTGGGAAGAGATTCAGATTTAAATACAACCTTGCCGCACACCAGAGGACTCACCAGAAGACACAAGTAGTAGAAATGCCTCACAAGTGTACTCATTGTGAAAAGAGCTTTTACAGATCAAACACTCTCAAGAGACACATGATGATCCATACTGGGGAAAAGCCACATGAGTGTACTACATGTGGGAAGAGATTTAGGATCAAATCCAGTCTTGCCGCACACCAATGGGCTCATTCAGAAAACGCCATTAAAAAGGAACGCAAGAGCCCTCAAAGTACTTACCAGTGTACTCAATGTGGAAGGAGTTTTAACAGATCAAACACTCTCAAGAGACACATGGTGATCCATACTGGGGAAAGGCCGCATGAGTGTACTACATGTGGGGAGAGTTTCAGATTAAAATTCGAACTTGCCGCACACCAGAGGACACATTTAGCAGAAACGCTTCACCAGTGTACTCTATGTGGAAGGAGCTTTAACAGATCAAACACTCTCAAGAGACACATGATGATCCATACTGGGGAAAAGCCGTATGAGTGTACTACATGTGGGAAGAGATTCAGATTTAGGTTCGATCTTGCCGGACACCAACGGGTACATTCAGGAGGCGCCATTAAAAAGGAACGCAAGAACCCTCAAAGTACTTACCAGTGTACTCAATGTGGAAGGAGTTTTAAATCAAATTGTCTCAAGAGACACATGATGATCCATACTGGGGAAAGGCCGCATGAGTGTACTACGTGTGGGAAGAGTTTCAGATTAAAATTCTGTCTCGCTTCGCACCAGAGGACACACAGAGTTGAAAGGAGCCACCGGTGCCCTTCATGTGGCAAGACCTTCACATATTACAAAGCTTTCATCAACCACAAACTCAAACACAGAGCAGAAAGATGCCACCAGTGCCCTTCATGTGACAAGACCTTCACATATTACAAAGCCTTCATCAAACACAAACTCACAGCGCACACTGCACACTCAACACCTCTCCAATGCACAACACGTGGGAGGCGTTTCGTAGCTAATCATGACCTTGACGAACACGAGAGAACACATCAGACACCCACCACTGTAATCAATGTGGGAAAGACTTCAGTTGTCAAGGGGCCCTTGTCAAATATCAGATCACATGTACAGTATCCAAGGTTAGAGGTAAGGTTAGTTAGACTACGATTTGACTGCTCATAGTTTCTCGAACCCACTAGCTCGTCAACGACAACAAACCCACATGAATGGATTTGCCCTGTCTGGCTTTAGCATAGGTGCTGGAATGTAAATTAGTCAGATCGCATACTATGAAAATGCATGCACCGAAATGTTTTTACCCAAATGTAACCCATTTTCATAATGCGATGGAACATTCAAAGGATATCTTCGGAGTGAATTCAAGCATAGCCCTGTTGAACTAGACTGTTAAATAAACTAGTTAGCGAGTGGAACAAATTAATTTGATACAGCATTGACTGAATGCAAACGCAGAAACAAACAAGCTCTTTAAACTGAATCAGTAGAACCTCATTATTCAAAACCCGAAAGTAAGGCTTTGACTCAATGTAAAGTGCTTCGCGGTCGCGCTCGGTCTATGCCGTAACAAATTATTTTGTTCCAAACGTTAACTAGTGCATTTAGCAGGCTTGATCATCAGGGCTATGCTTGAATTCATTATGGAGCTATCCTTCAAAGCTCGTGGTATGAGGATTTACCACACTGTCAACAGCTAGCCCAGGCTATTCCATGTCATATTCCATGAGCAGGCCCTGAGGTCAAATCCCAGTTTCAGAATCCTCCATTCTAATGTGAACAGAAGGGCTAACTGGATAAATACTACCTGTGTTGGTGTGAACACGCCCTTATCGGAACATATTGCTGTGGAAAATAGGGTCTAATTTTTTTTTTTTTTTAAATCTTTGTAATGTGAGAGCATGGGGCTGTGGGAACATGGGGCCCAATTTCCCAAATTTCCTAAGAAATGTGGGAACATAGGGTAGTGGGAACATAGGGCTGTGGGAACATAGAGCCTAATTTCCAAAAAAATCTGTGAAAAATAAAACTTCCTAACAAATGTGGGAACATAAAGCTGACCCCGACCGAACGCTAACGCAGATGCAAACAAGCACTTTACACTGAATCAATAGAACCTTGTTATGCTTCGCGTTTGTATTTGGTCTATTCTGTTCCAAAATTATTTTGTTCCACTCGCTAACTTGTGTATTTAGCTGGCTCGTTCATCAGGGCTATGCTTCAATTTACTCCAGAGCAATCCTTTAATATTGAAAATGGATGAAAGGATCAAATTATGGGATTGGATTGGAGTTATTTGAATGTTAACAAAGTTTTGATCACACTTGAGAGGCCCCCCACATTTGGGAAACGGCACCTTGGCCATTTGCCGGCCTGGAATGATCCTTTCACATCTATGGCTGTAGGCCAGACCCTTGCTGAAATGAAAAAATCTCTTTAATGTTGGATTTGAAATGTATCTTGTATTATAATTAGTGCTGTCAAACGATTAAAATAATTAATCTGATTAATCACAAAATTGTGCAATGATTAATCGTGATTAATCACTTTTAATCACAACTCATTTCTTCCAGTAAGAATTTGGATGCTAGGGTATGTTGGATCCTTATTTTGCCCTGTAAAGGCCCTGATACTAAATGGTTGGCTTTGTTTGTCTCAAATGGGGCAATTCACACCTGTCCCCTGCCCCCAAGGATTCCCCAAACATGTTGTTGGACAGTCAGGATCTAGGCCATAATCTTGGTATAGTTTGACTTGATAGCAGAGCCATTTTCTGTCTGAAATTGAACATAATACATGCCATGAAAGTGGAACCATATCCATCAGGATTAATCCGAGTTATTTTTTTTAATCCGAGTTAATTTTTTTGGATTAATCACGTGATTAATCAGTTAATTTTGCCAGCACTAATTATAATGCATTGTGAATGTGTTCAGGTTTGGTGTCATTTTATTGGTCTCAGTGCACAGAAGTGCAATGGCTGAAGTGAAGATTAGAGATGTATAGGGTGTTACCGAACTTTCAGAGAAATGTACTTGTTTTGAGGAGACACTCTCACTTCCTGGCAATGTTTAAGGTATGCCCTGTAATGAGCAAAAGTTACTCAAGTTCCTATTTACATGTAAATACAAATCAACTTTGATCTGTTGGACATTTCAGGGAAGCATAAAGTCATTCTTTGAATTTTTGCTGCTAAACAGATCACATGCACGTGCATATAGTCTATGCATATTGCTGGTATACTGTACAGTGTTTTGATTAATGTGCTATTGGATTGATTTGTTGACTGTTTTATTAATTTGTAGGATTGCCTTAAGTCTATTGATTGTATATCCATTTGGTTACAATAAATTGTAATTGTTTCAATGAACCTGGTTGGAGTAAACTACCATAGCGTCACCAACTTGAAAAGATGATGAAAACAATCGCTGCAGTGAATGAAGTGGATGTTTGCCACGTAAGACACCTTTTTAGGGAGATGACATGTTAGTCCCCTTGCCATCAATCCTGTCGTGCTAACACTGCTACTGAAGCTGAGCTAGCTGCCAAGGGCTTGTTTGGAATGTTAGCATTATGACGCTGGTAATAACAACCACTTAAGTAACCGCAATAGCCACATGTCATAGTATAGTACCAGTTCAGCACACTTAATGGTACCAGTACCAGATTTTACCAGTGGAAAAGCAAAAGAAGTGAACTGAACTGAACTTGTACCATGCAATCGAAAAGGGGCTAACCGCCTTTGAGGTGACCTACAGAAATATAGGTTCCCCCACCTTGAAGGCTGTTATTCCGCGTATCTCCCGTTTGTATTTATCACCCGTATATTTAAAAAGGTGTATAAAACATAAGAAACATACAACTCAAATTTAAAAGAAGTTAACACGTTTGGTTTGGGTACTAATTTCAGTTTAAAGTAGATCTACAAGGCTGCTTATTGTTATAGTTACCATTCTAAAATGTATTGATATGGCATAGTGGTGAAACTTTTTAACAGAAAAACGTCTTGGGTAGCTAGTATTTTACACAAAAATAATCACCACCCCATCAGCCAATCAGAGAAGAGAATCGTGTTCTGAAGGGAGATAAAATTATATCAAAAGAGGAAACTGATAAGATTGAATGTCATGGTTAGTAGTGAGTCTAAAGTTCTGAACCATTGAACTGTTCAACCTACACTGAAAAAAAGTTGTTGGATTTACATGATTTAGAGTCGTACATAAATCCCACGCAAATCTCATATGTAAACCTGAGAGTATTTTTATATGTTTCATGAATGACTTATTTTCAGGCAGCATCTACACATAGCATTCCGGCTAATATTAAGTGATAAAATCATGTTTAACCAATACTTAGCTTTGATGGAGTAAAAATGGCATTGTAATTGTGTTGTGTGGTTTACATTACATGATAAAATCATGTTGAACCAATACTTAGCTTTGATGGAGTAAAAATGGCATTGTAATTGTGTTGTGTGGTTTACATTACATGATAAAATCATGTTGAACCAACTATTTATTTGATGGAATACAGTGCCATTTTTATAGTATTGTGTTATTTGAAGAAATCACATTAAAACTACAC
The DNA here is from genome assembly GCA_027497455.2 of Sardinella longiceps. Classification (NCBI taxonomy): domain Eukaryota; kingdom Metazoa; phylum Chordata; class Actinopteri; order Clupeiformes; family Clupeidae; genus Sardinella; species Sardinella longiceps. Next base: position 7,287,139 of record JAODXP020000011.1, read on the forward strand.
CTTTCCTACTTTTAAATACAAAGTTCAATGGTATTCAACAACAAGACTACATTTCATATACACACACACACACACACACACATTTCTTTTTATTGAAACCCATTCATGACAGTAGACAGACCTTTGGTACAAGTCAGACACATCAGATTCACAATCCGTGATTCTTTTTCATGATCATTTACGAAATGAACTAATATTTACTAGTATGACTAAAGTGCAGTAAGTTTTGCAAATTCAAAATGGCGGACAATGGAGAAGATCCCCTTTTCATGTATGAAAAGTGCAATTTTCCAAGTCATGTGTTCATGAAAAAGGTAACAGTTGTGAATGGGTAGCATGAATTATGGAAACAAACTACTAAAATATTACAGTGCACCTTTAAGCATTACATCAAACACATACATCATCACATATTCACCATTTGCCCTTTGAAATTCATCTCTAGACTGCAATACACACTTTGAGTCACAACACACTTCAAAACCCAATTTTTCAGTGACAATTCTGGGTTAAGATACGGTTAACATTTAGCACCATTACCACACTTTCTGTGTCCCACGGCCACCTCCTGGAACTAAATACTTCTATTGGAACTATGGTCAATGGCGATTGACATGTAAAAGGCTCCGTGAGAGCCACCATTGCTGTGGAAAGAATGGACCATTGAGGTCTATGGGAATGACGTAACTCTCTTATTAGACGGCTCTGGATGAGTCCTCAATGCATCACTAAAACTAGAGCCACAATATCAAGGTAATCAAACACCATCTAAAATACCGCCCAGCAGGCCAACTGAGCAGCACTGAACCTCGAACAGGACCTTACTGCATGAATTTTTCAGGGACACAATTCTCTGGGAGACATTGTTGACATCCAGCTCCATTATCACTTTTCTGGATGAATTCGAAAGTATTGGAGAGCTTTTGGGGGTAGCTTAAGTTTAGGGCGTAGATAAGCCCGAAAAGCATCACTACAGCCTGCGCTACACTGTCAAGATCACCAAGAACGTCAACACCTTCTAGCACAATGTGAATGTCCATGCCCGTCCATGCTCTTCAAGAGCTGTATCCCCATGGTCGTTTGCTGAGCTGCCGTCGGGGCTTCACCAATATCTTAGATTAAAAAGGGAAAAAGACAAAAGTTACTTTGCGGTACAAAAGGTAAGGGAGGATGGGGGGCAACACCCCCACATTAGGGGTATCCAAGGGGTATTCAAGTTTCCCAACCCCTTCCCTAACCTGGTTCTCACGCAGATGGATGTTTCTCATCCATCTGGAATTTCGTCGGTTGCCTAGCTGTTTTCTGCTGTGACAGGGCGGGGGTTGTATTAAAAAAAATCTCGAACCTGATTGGAAAATTCAATGTGTCACATACTACTTGCTACGTCATACCTGTTAACATCCCGCCCCACGATTGTGATTGGATCTATGGCATAGAGGCGGGCTTGAGTATGGGGTAATCTTAGACTTCGGGCTCAACAAGGCTCTACCAGATCCTCGTGCGAGCTCATGTAGTTGAACGAAGATGCATGACGCACGAAGGGTCTGTGTGAGAACCAGGCTACTCCTTCCCCACATTGGGGGTATCCAAGGGGCATCCAAGTTTCCCAACCCCTTCCCCACATCCCTCTCCTGCTCATTTCCCATCACCTCACACTGCCCTGTCGTAATAAAGGTCCAAAAAATATATTTTAATAAAGTAACAAAGGTTACACACGTTACTGTATTGAGTAACGTTTGGCATTACTGAAATTTGAATGGTTATGAGTCACTTTCTCACCACCATGTTCCTGCCAGCAGTAAGAATTATAGAAATGAGTCATATAACAGTTGAAACCCTCTTGGTGGGATGGCGACAGAACATTTGAAAACAACTTTTCATAGATTGAGAAGGACAACTTAACACAGACTTCTGCTAACTGTAAGCCGTTCAATGACAACGCACAAAAGAATATGGTAGACAAGCCCGCAAGTGTGTGCATGTCAGGTTGTTGACGTTTTACGTAATCACCTCAACTTTTAACTGATGAGTACATTGTACAATAACAGAACCGTACTCAAAAACATTTACATTTATGCATTTAGCAGACGCTTTTATCCAAAGCCACTTACATTTTGTCAATTATCAATTAGTTCAGGACAAGTCTCCCTGAGAGCAACTTGGGGTTAAGAGCCTTGCTCAAGGGCACAACGGTGGCAGCCAGGACTTCTGGACTACCAACCCACTGAGTCTGGGTCCTTAACCGCTACACTACCACCGCCCGGCATATACATAAGCCATTTCCCTTTGCCAACTTCCTGGAGTGGTGGGCGTAGGCTACCAATAGTCTGGCCAAAGTGTATACCAGAGTTGTACAGTAACAAAGAAGAACTCCCAAAGTGCAGTATCTGTACTTTATTATCTGTATTTTTTCTCCTCTTGCTTCCACTTATACTTCACTACATATTTACGATGAATTTAGTACTTTCACTCCAGTAGTTATGTACTGAAGCAAGTAGTTTATGAAAATTTCAAGCCAAGTAGATTAACCTGGAGGCAGTAGCAAACCCGTCTATATGACAGCACTTTGCCATCATGAGAATTATGCATTTGCCATTAGGCGAAACTTACACAACAGGGACTTTTGTACTGGTACCTTCAGAACTTTAATCGTAATACAGTAGTAGCAGTTTCTTAATCACTTGTACTTTTACTTTCAGTAGTTGAGAAGCATTTTTAAAAGACGTCTACCTAGCCTGACATAGCCCGACCATAATACTGCTGTTCATCCGTATTCATGGTCTGGAGGTTCTTTAACCTGGCGCGATTATACTGGGGGGGGGAGGGCATTCACTTTTGGTTTGAAACAATTGGACAGCTCGTCTAATCAGCGTCGCTTATTGGCCGGTAGACTCTCTACCGATATAAACACGCCCAAGAGGACCGTTCCCAGACCATGGATACGTATGAACATTCGTATTATGGGCGGGCTATGTCAGGCTAACGTCTACCTGCAATACTTGTATACAAGACATTTTGAACACATTAGTACTTCCAGTTGAGTATGCATGTAAAAAAAAAAACTGTGTGTGTCGAGAAGGGATGGGAATTGGAATGACAGTCATAGTAGGTAGCAACTAGCAAGTTCAGCACAGGGACAGGATGTTGGGCACCTCTACTTACATCAGCTTTTCCCTCAAGCACTGCCTGCAGTTCTCTCTCCATTTGGCCTCCCTTCTTCTGGGAGATTTTCAGCAGGCCGTCGCAGTTAAGGTCCAGCTGGGATAGAAACTTTGACTGCAGTGGCAATGCGTGGTAATGCGTCTAAACTCTGCATTGATCTGAAATTACAAAAAAGGCACAGAAGAAAGAATGTTAAGAAACACCTAATGTCATAACATGGGTATCAGAGAATACACATCAGTACATCCTACAAAGTAAAGAACATTACCTCTCCAATATCAACCAACGCTGGCCAGCGGCAACCATGGGCATGTCAGTGATGACCCCCCCCATCGACGCAACGCCAAGGTCTTTTCCATGTTTCTTCGAATGGTGTCCCTGTTGTTCCTTATGACTACATCCACAAGAAGCGCCTGCTGTACAGCCTGAAAACTTTTTTTTAAAGAGCCACAGAATATTGTGTTATGGCTACATAGACACTGAAACTACCATAAGAAAGAGCAGGCTCTCTTCTTTCACCAGAAAAAAGCTAGTTTCTACCCCTTTCCTTTGCTTAGAAATCAGCAGGCGATAAGCTACTTTCTCCAAAAACTCCTGTTTTTGAACAAAAAAAGAGAGGAAATTAGCATTTTGTTTGACAGTAGTGTCTTGGATGCGTATATTTTGGGGTCTATTAGCACTTCAAACATCGGGAAAATGACATGTCTTCCTTTGATGAGATCACAAAATCAATGGTATAAACAGGGGGCTTTCGGTATTAAATTAGACATTGTTGTAACAAGGTAAACATATGCAATTTACAGGCTGTGACAGCGATAACCTAGTGATCAACATCAACAAAGCTTACCTGACACGGAACTGTGAGCTAGCTGGGCAGTGAAACAAGTCACAACTGCCGTTTCCATTTACCCCAGGTTGATCTCCTCCATCTCCCACGATCGGAACACTACTCGACTTTATAGAGATTACCAACGTGTCGTCAACACACAATGCATTCTGGGTTTGCCCCGGAATTAGACTCTAGCAACAATCTCTGACAAGACTCGCAAAATATTTTAAAAAATTTCGGGTGAAAAAAAATGTGATCGGGTGTATGAACCGGAGCTACGATGGGGCCGTAAAAAAGGTAATTTACCACTATCTCCAGGGCAAGATGGCGCAGATTATGACGATTTTGACGTATCTTGGCAATCCCTATTGACTTAAGAGTCAATTTACTGGCATCAGCTGTTTGACTGTTAATACCCGGCCCGTTAGTCAAACTCTAAACACCAATGTGGCCCTTCGGCCAAAATAATTGCCCACCCCTGGTCTGGCCGCTTCTCTGGAGTGTCAGGAATGAAATATGCATGAATATGCGTGAATTTATTAGGCAATTCTTGCATGGTGGAAGCTCACTAGGCTCTGCCTCACCATGTTTGGTACAGATAATTTGGGAAATGGTTGACATCTGTAGTACATAGCATGTGATTTCTTGTAGCTTTTTGAAAAGCTCATCAGACAAATCCCAAGCATGGCCAAACTCAAGGAAGGGTTCTTGGTATTTCCTGTATGATTTCATCTGTTTCAGCGTTTTAACTTTCCCATGTCCTGCGAATGCACTTACAGTGTCACAGCCAGTGAATGCATGGATGCCAATCAAGACACCAGAAACACTAGCCTACTGCCAAGTGATTAGCAGAGTTTGGCGATGTCCAGGACCCTTGTCTTGACTGTTTTATCATATTTTTAGAAAGTTTGGCATGGGATGTCTTTGGTCAAACTTAGGGCCAGCACCAGAACATCTGTGTCATCCGCTGTTATGTCTGCAGCTAGGGCTGGGCGACATGGCCAAAAACTCCATATCACAATACAAACGTTTCATATCGGTCAACATCAATAATTATATTTAATTTCCTTTTTCATTTTTTATTTGACCTAACTCAAGGACCAGGAGAAAAATATAACCTTCCTCTGATTTTAATAACCTTAAAAAATGTCAATACAAACATGAAAAACACTCAAATAAATAAACATGAACATAATTAAAATCATCATTAACACACAACTAACAATGGTCTCTAAACATCAAGGTGCCACAATGACGAATATGTACTTATGAACAATAAATCTTTAAAACATGTACAACATAATAAATGTAAACACTGTCCAAACATCAGGGACAAGGTGTATTTGTAACCAGAGATCTTTTATTATGGAAATAAATCATGAGGACCCATTTCCTGGAGTCACCTGCATCCCCCGACTGATGGTATCCCCAATCTGGGCAAAGTGGTCTCTCAATCTCAGGGCCTTGTGAGTGGCGTTGTTCGCTGCCATCCTCGAAACTCCTACATTCCCCGGCTGATAGGATGCACGTGGCCTTGACAAGTCTCGGCAGTGGTGGGGCTGACGCCTATCACTCTGTATATTCTGAGGACAGGATGCCAAACACACACTCCACTACCAACCTGGCCCGGCTGAGGCGGTAGTTGTAAGTCCTCTTCACACCAGGGACATGACGACCAGGGAAAGGGCGCATTAGATTGCGGCGGGGGGGAAAAGGTCTCATCTCCCACAAACACGTATGGCATTGGACCACAGTGCTCAGACCCTGGGATCACAGTGTCGTTGGGGAGGTCGAGGGTGCAATCTCGGAGACCTTCACCAAAGGCAGAGTTGTAGAGGGACCCTCCGTCACTCATTCAGCCATACCCACCGACGTCTACAACCAGGGCAGTTTCAAGGTACTTAGGGGGCCCCAAGCAAACATGCAATGTGCCCAGTCAACTACTGCATTTCCTTGCCGCCGAGTTCTGCAGCAGGAGGACTTTGCACTTGGCTCTCCAACTAATTGAGTGGTGGTGTCAGCATGTGTCTTGCTCCTCCTTTTCCGAAGAGTAGATAATCTACACTCAGATGCAAAGTTTATGTAACATGTCTTGTGCCACCTAAAATCACAAGCCCAGTCCTCTTCTGAAATGCTCTTCAACCTGTTCAAAATTGGCAGTGACTCATGATCATTAAGCTGTGACCTTTCAGCAGCAGCATGCTGAATTTTCCTTTTCCCGTCTTCTGTAGCCTGGCTTAGCCTCTCTGTCTTCTCCCCTTCCTGGCAGATAAGACAACTGGCACAGTCAGGTGCTAAACTGGTTCTTCGTTTTTGTATGATTGAGCCAATAGGAATGGGAACATTTTCATCTTCCATTCTTGGACACAGAAAGAAATCCCACCATACATACAGAACATACCACTATACAGAAAAGCAGCTAGAAAAATCCAAACTAATAATGTGTTGTACAACCCATGTCTAGCTGTTTTAAATGACTAGTCAGATAATATCAACAATGTTCAGTAAATCTGAGAAATTATAACAGAACACTCTAGTAGTGAGAACATCAAGGGAAGTGTGAATCAACTTGTTTGCTGTTCGGATTGGTCATAGCCAGAGTCATACACAGGGCTTTTCATAGGGATGTCCTATTGCATGCAGAGGACAGCTTGAAAGATCGTTGGACGTTTTATGTTATAGTCTGGCTTGCCATGCTAGGATGGAGTGTCAGTTTATTTTTTTTTTTATTTTTTTTTTTAAACTTAATTTTTAATTACATTTTCCATCAAAGTACATTGATATACAAAACACAAACAAAATCAACCATAGAAAAGAAAAGGGATCAAACAAAATAGAACAAAAAACAGCTTATGGGTCCTCAGGGGCGCTGCTAGGGAGTGAAAAGTTAGGACTAAGGGCCCAGCATAGACAGGGGGGCCCAGAGAAAAATTTATATTAAAATCAATATTTTAGGGGCCCCCAAATTTTTTTTTGTCTATATCATTTACGTCGTCTTTACTAAAATTGCAAGTGATGTCCACCTCACCCCTTATGTAAAAGTTCCATTTCTCCCATTTCCCCTCAAACTGTTCCTCTCTCCTCTCTCCTATCTCCGTGAATCTCTCCATATCATAGATCTCCTCCACAATGTTCAGCCATTGGTCTTTAGGTGGGGGATCTACTTTATAACATGCCCTTGTGATTGCCTTCCTGCTGGCCACTAATAAGGAGTGTCAGTTTAAGTCATATTTCTCACTGATATTTGATTGAACACAAATGTTCTACTGCCCAATGAGAAGTAGTAGTTTTTTGGGGGTAAAGGAAACAAACTTAACTTTAAAATTCCACCCCTTCTTGCTGGCCACTAAGAAGGAGTGTCAGTTTAAGTCATATTTCTCACTGATATTTAATTGAACACAAATGTTCTACTGCCCAATGAGTAGTAGTAGTAGTTTTTTGGGGGTAAAGGAAACAAACTTAACTTTAAAATTCCACCCCTCCCCCACCCGTTCTCCTTGAGGTAGTGTAAACTATCTGTAACCCATCCAGAAGAACCTTCAAAGGTGAGAATAGAGCTTCAACCAATCACATTCCTTTCCGTAATAATGTCCCAGTCTAGTTTGCATTCCAAATGGGCAATTCATTCAATGTGAATGTAGTAGGAGTGGTTTTCAGGACAAGAACTTCATATGAAAACTCTGGAGAATAGAGTGAAGAACTCAGTATTAACTGGAGGTAGACTTTTAGAGATATTTTCTACTTCACCAACAGTGCATCTTGTACTCAAAGAACATTGATCATCGTTTACAAACCAGGAACGTCTGAAATGTCAGATTCTGCTGAACAATCACAACTGGCTGTGTCAGTGAAGAAGGGGATCAAAAAAGAGGAAGAATTCCTTCAGGAGGTAAAAGAAGAAGAAGAAGAAGGCGACAATTTCTTACAGGAATATCTCTTTGGAGCTGGAAATGTTTGCAAGGAGGAAAAGGTTGATCTGGAGCAAGACTGTAATACTTCTGAGCCCATACCAGGTCCTTCACACATGGATGTAACGCACACAACAATGGAGATTAAAACAGAAGAGGGCTCTGACCATGTAGAAGATGGAGGTGATGACCCTTCTCCTTCAAGTGAGTTATTAGTGTGTATTAGTTATTAGTGAGTTATTTAGTGTGTTATTACCTCTGCCAAGGAGGTTATGTTTTCGGTCTCGTTGGTTTGTCTGTCTGTTTGTCAGCAGGATAACGCGAAAAGTACTGCACGGATTTGGATGAAATTGTATATTGGGACAAGCAAGAGCTGATTAAATTTTGGTGGCAATCGGTGATCCAGAACATGATCTGGAATGTATATTGTGTTTGTGACCACATTGCCTTTGTGGAGGTCTGCACTCTACACTCACTTTGCACTTTTCTAGTCAAAAATAGTTTGACCTGCAAAAAAACAAACATAACAAATCAATCTGTGGTTTACATGATATTCCTTCATGTGTATCTTAAAGATAGAACTGGCATGTTATGAGAATCAAAAATGTCCATTTCGACAGTAAAATTTACCTAAATGCTTCTTTTCTTTAAAGATATATATTTTTTTTTTGGTCTTTTTGTTTTAATCAGATAGGACAGTATAGAGATGGACAGGAAACAAGTGGGAGAGAAAGATGGGGTGTGATCAGGAAATTACCTCGGGTCGGAATCGAACCCGGGTCCCCGGAATAATGGTCTGACGCTCTAGCCACTGAACCACGGCGCCCCCTAAATGCTTCTTTTCTATTACAGATCTTCAAGATAACCTCCAGGCTGACAGCAAAAGGACCAACCAGGAGACAAGTTTCATATCCCACCACCAAGCTCTCATCAATCACCAGACCACACACTCAGGAAGAAAGTCTTACCAGTGTCATCAATGTGGACAAACCCTTAAAACTGAATCATCTCTGCTGAGGCACCAGAGGAGAATCCATCCTGAAGAAGACCCACATCAGTGCACAACATGTGGGGAAGGATTCAGGTTTAGGTCACGACTGGAGATACACCAGCGCCGTCACACAGAAGAAAGACCTCACAAGTGTACCCAGTGTGACAAAACCTTTCGTCATGTGATTAATCTCAAGACGCACCAGACGATCCATACTGGAGAAAATCCGTTCCAGTGCACTACTTGTGGAAAGAGCTTCAGGTTGAAGTGGAGCTTTGCCAGACACCAGAGTTTGCATACCGGAGGAGGAGGAGAAAAGCTTCATGTGTGTCCTTTGTGTGGGAAGAGCTTTGCTCACGCCCGCTATCTCAAGGCTCACCAGATGCTTCACACTGGGGAAAAGCCTCACCGGTGTGGTCAGTGTGGTAAGACTTTTGCAGACTCTGGCAATCTCAAGGCGCACCAGAGGATCCATACTGGGGAAAAGCCCTACCAGTGTACTACATGTGGGAAGAGTTTCAGCCGTAAGGAAATTCTTGACAATCATGAAGTCACCCATAGTGGGCAGAAGCCTCACATATGTTCTCTGTGTTTGAAGGGCTTTACAACTAAAAGATACTTAAAGAAACACATGAGAACTGCACATCCATTACAGTGGTAAGCCAGTGTTAGTACAAACGTCTTAAAAGGTTTGCTGGGAAACAGAATTTGATATTCATGAAGGCCAGAGAAGACTCCTAGCTAGTTGTAGTTACTGAGTACATCAAGGAGCAATGTGCAGGATGGTGGCCAAAATTGGTACTACAGTATAAGCATTTTCAAAATATTTTGCTGTCTCCATTTTTCATAAGAATCTTCTATACATATCCTTGATTTATTTCTCACTTTGTCATGATATATTTTGGAACAATAATGAGGCCTTGACAATGACACAACACAAACACCACTTGAAATGACCATGTAAACACTATTTGTGGGCTGCAACTTACCTTTTCAAAAGTTTCAGACATGTTTTAAAAGAAGTGTGGTGTGATGAGGATCGAATGTATATTGCAACATTATGTTGTAGCTTTTGCCGGGGAGCAGAATTTGATACATTGGTGCAGGCCAGAGAAAAGCGCTAGTAGCTACCGGGTACATCAAGTTAGGTGTCAGGGGCCAAATTGTTGTTTTAAAGGAATAGTTCACCTCTTTATGAAAATTGGTTATTCACCCCCTTACCTGGAGTTACGTATGTGGGTAAGAGCATTTTGGTCTCAGTGCATGCGTTGTCCTAGTCTGGCAACCCCTATTTTACCTTTAGCTTAGCATAGGTGCTGGAAAGTAAAGTTGCCAAAGAGTTACTATCTGGAAACGCAAGCTGAACAAATGAGAAAGGTATAAGGAGCAACATAAATGCCCAGACAATAGGGTAACCCTTATCATTGATAGCATAACGGCGGTTCTAACTTTTAAAAGGAGGTATTGAAAACTAACAGATTGTACAGATATCTACTCGTCACCTCACTCATTAGTGAGTTAACTCTGAGTAGTTTGTGTGATCTGTTCTATATACAGAAAGGCCTTTTATGATTTTTGTTAATTTAATTCATCAAATTGCACTGGGCACATAGTGTATTAATTGAGATGTTCTGAAATTCTACAGCGATGTAACATCTTCTGTTAGTCTCTGAGGCCCTCATTTACTAAGACTTGTACTATTTTTTAAAGATATTTTTAGGCTTATTGCTTTTAATCAGATAGGACAGTATACTTTTTGCTTATGTGTAATTTCAATGTCTCTAAACTCCAGTTGAAGTTATCAAATTTCCACAGACAAATGCTCTTGGCCTGGTGCCTCATTTCTAAACACAACTTCTCTCCACACAAATGATATGGAATAACCAAAACATTCTTTACAGAAGGAACTTTATTCTTTAGTAATTGGTTCAATAATAACATCATTCTTGTTGCTAGACAGTTATTTAATTCCAATGGTGATCTGTATGAATACTCATACCCAATTTTAAAGAAAGGATGGCATATCCATCATCTTTAAAGAATATGCTATTGTTTTCGATGCTATTCCTACAGGGATCATTATGCTGTTAAAGAGTAACTTGCCATCTTACTTGACCTCTTTAACTGATACCAGTATTGGCAATTTGTGCTTATCTTCAAAAAAATAACATCAATAGAAAAACCGGAGATTTATTTCAAAGTGCAATTGTTTCTCTCCCGGTACTGTATGTTGCCCCTTTTTGGAATGGTATTATAGAGAACATTCCATGGAAGTTGGTATGGACACCACCATTCAAATACTTTGTTACAAATAAAGTTAGAGAGGTCTCATTCAAATTCATTCATAGATGCTACCCTGTCACATTTTTTCGTAAACGTTATGAACAAGACATTGACACTAATTGCTCCTTTTGTAATGTACTGCCAGAAAATACTTCACATTTGTTTTGGAACTGTCCTGTGATTCTGGTGAGACATCCAAGAATTTATCCATAATGAACTAAATATTAACTTGTCATATTTGCCAAATTAAGCTAAATATGAGTTGTAATTTTCTTTCTTTATTATATCAGTGTGTGAGTGTGAGTGTGTTTATGTGTGAATGAGTGAGTGAGTGGGTGATCTGTCCCCCTCTGGAGGAAGGCTGAAGGACAAAGATGGCATCCTGTTCAAGGGGAAGGCCTTAAAGAGCTGAGGTCACAAGATCTGGGCGTGGCTGAGAGGGCAAACAGTCCTTTGACCGTGTGTGCTGCTCCGTGCAGGGGCGTCGTAGAGGGGGGAAAAGGGGGACTGAGTTACCAGGGCCCCAAGAGGGGGGAGGGCCCTTGAGGAGTCTAGAATTGCATTCTAGCCATTGAGGGGTCCCATGACCACTCCTTGTGCATAGGGCCCAGAATTTGGTAATACGCCCCTGGCTCCGTGTTATACAAAAGGACTCTTGTTTGTTTCTTTATTTTTTACACAAATACTTACCTGTAAAGCAACCTACATCTATAACAATAAATAGTCTCAGGGACCAACTTGGAACAACCATCTCCTCATCTTTCAACTGCACGTGTCAAAGTCAAAATCCACCTCAGGCCACCAGTAGTGGCAAACAAAGGCAAAAAGGGCTACTACATTTGGTATATTTGACTGTGGAAAAAAAAATGAGGGCAAATATTTCATTATAAACTTGTTGTTTTTATTAACCAAGTACCATATCCACAAATGTAAATTTACTAATGGAAAGCCCTATTTCCCAGCCTTTATGATTGATTTTAATAATTACATTGACTAAAGCCATTGATACGATACAATACAATTTTCTTGTAATGCGAGGGCCCAAAGGACTGAGCTTTTGTACAGATCTGTTCAGCCTCTGCCACTGCCTGATCCTGGTTTTGCCTTATAAGTCTACTGTATCCCCCTGACATGTGATTTGTCTTATTATTATATAATAATAATAATAATAATAATAATAAAGCTACCTGAGGGGCGTGTCAGAGTTGAATACGGCTACGGTGGCTTTTGTAGGACAAACTTGATAAGCAATATTAACAGCTCATCTCCAAGTTGAGCCGATATCTCTAGCATGCAACATTTCCACCAGGCTTCTCTTTCTGGTTTTGGCATACCATGCTCATGCAACTTTCCCACCAGGCTTCTCTTTCTGGTTTTGGCAAACACAGACATACCAATGGCTACTGGAAATGGTGTATATGGAGTCAAGCAACCCTGCTGACTGGGGGTAGAAAAAGCTTCGTGGACAATGGGAGGTCTTCTGGACTGAATGCACCAATTGCATTAAGCTGTGAACAACTGGCCAAGTGTGGCTGCAAAACAGAGTGCCGGGGAAGATGCACGTTTTAAATAGGGTTCATCATTTTAATTGATGTACACTTCAGCCAATCACATCTAAACCAACCGATGACGCTGGTTACGTTTGTTGGATTGGTTGGATTCAAAACAGTTGCTTCTTCGCTACGTCACACCCTCTACAGCAGCCAGCAGCCCTGATTGGTTCGGTTAGAGAATATTTGGCTTGAAATCGCTCTGAAGGGCTTCTACATCAGATTGTTGCGCGGAAGTGCCTTAAAGTTACGTAGCGCATCATCTGACGTGAGTGAGGTAAGGCATGTGCAGGGAAAATAGACATAGACCCTTGAGGCACAACTGAAGCCATGGTGTGATTACTTGTCATGCATCACATCTACTGAAGGCTTGTAGAAAAGACATAGATTAGCCGGTTTAACTTCTTTAATTTGTCTGATAATCTTTGTATATTTCTTTTTTCAAAGATATTTTTGGGGCTATTTGCCTTTAATCAGATAGGATAGTGGACAGATGACAGGAAACAAGTGGGAGAGAAAGATGGGATAGGATCGGGAAATGACTCAGGTCGGACTCGAACCCGGGTCCCCGGAGTAATGGTCTGACGCTCTAGCCCAGTGGTTCTCAAACTTTTTCTGTCATTCCCCACTTTGGAAAGCAGAGAATTTTCACGCCCCACCTGGAAGGCTCAATTTGCGCACGATGAGGAATTCCATGAGGAATACAGTATCTGACGAATAGCTGTGAATTTGGGGGGCATGGTTCGGCCGTTGGTCGATCGCAAAGAGATGTCTCGCGCCCCACCTGTCATGTGTCTGCGCCCCACAGTTTGAGAAACACTGCTCTAGCCACTGAGCCAGGGTGCCCCCAATCTTTCCATATTTCTATTGTTGTAAAGCTGAAAAATAATTTGAATTTACTTAATAATTTTTCATCACAGATGATCAGAGGACCCTCCAACCTAACAACAAAGTTTTTATTGTTTAAACAACTGGCAACAAAAGTTAGTACAGCATGTGTTCAACTGTCATTATATTGTCTGAGCATCCATAATTATGCTAAACTGTTCACTGTGCTGATGCCTGTGTTTGGAGTTATTATTGCAGCCATGGTATTAAAATATAGCTTTGAAAAACCTAAAGGATGATGCTAAGATATGTCGTTGCTTTGGAAGCATTTAAAAAGGGCCAGTCAATGAAAGCTGCTTTTGCAGCAATCAAGAGTCGACATAAAATACAATTTCGTGCACCGCAGTCATCGCCGAAATACATTTGACACATTGCAGTGCAATGAGCGAACAGAGACCCTTTTTGCCTTCGTTCAAAGGTGCCGAGCAATCCTGTCTCCTGAAGTTTTGCAAAAAAAATAAATGAAATGAAAATGGACAGGGAGTTGCTTCCTATAGCACAACGTCAGGTCTTAGGCCTTAGGGGTCTAGATACTTTAGGGCTTACTGTTACTGTTGGGCTTCAAGTCTTCTGTGGAAGGAAGTTCGACAGCCCCGCTTAATGGCAAGCAGATTTGTGGAAGCATGCAGTGTGAAAGGGGGACTTAGGATTTTGAGGGGGTTAGGCAAACAGAGGAGATTGGGGTAAGCCTTTGGCGTGAGGCAGCACTGGCCTAAGTTGAAGGCTTTCAAAGTCGGGGAGACATGACACACAGAGTGGCACAACATAGTTATGTCTTTTGCCCTATGTGATAATGTCTTCTGATTCAACAAGAAAGGTAAACCAGAAAATGTGAATACATTTACAAAAAAAAAAAAAAAAAAATGGTCAGAGTGCTGTCAGAGGCCAGGAGTGCCCACAACCAGAGGACAGAGAGACTCTGGGGATGACCTCTAGCATGGTATGATAAATGGCTACTATGAGTTGTTTCACCATCTCAAAAGTGGCAAGGGATTAATTAACCCTTTGGTCACACAGGAGGGCAACTGGGCGATTTGAACAAGCAATTCGGTTGAGAAGAATTTTTGGTGCCGCTCACTATATACAATTTCCAAGGGGACAGGAGTTAACAGTCATGATATTATACTAACTTAAATTTCAGGCTTTGTTGAGTGACAGGTTCTGGAGAAGTTGACCTGTGAAGTCTGCCTTGCCAGCATGGTGACAGGCGCAGCATCTGCCAGAGGGGACCAGAGATACCATCTGCTCCGTCTAAAAAACAATTGAGTCCTGGTGATTCCCCCAGAGGGCACAGTACTTCACCTACAATGACAAACCAGGCAATTGCCTGGCCTGGGGCCTCCAAAAGATTGAATGTTCAATCCTTCTAGCAGTTTAGTTGGTGGTATTTTTCAATGAAATGTCTAAGCTGGAGTTTGACAACTGTAAGTTCAATACAAATAATTATATTAATGAAAGATGCTTGAACAATGTGGTTCAAGTGGTTGTTTAAATGAAGTGAAGGGCCCACATGTCCTTTTTGCTTGGGGCCCCCTAAGTACCTTGAAACAGCCCTGCAACAAACGTACAGTATGCTGGGTCTTACCAGGGAACACCAGCGGCTATCAAAAAGCTTCTGGTTGAA
>JAODXP020000011.1:7302473-7322109 GCA_027497455.2 Sardinella longiceps
AAGTCTTATTAGAAAAAAAGTCTTAAATTATCTGTCCTATTTTTTTTCATGTTGGAAAAGTGTAGCATGGTTCATTACATTTTGGTGCACAGCTTTACTGATGTATAGTTCGCCATCTAGTGTTCACAGCATGAATATTTCTTTATGGATGCTATAGCCTATAAAGATGTCCCATAGCGGCAGCAAATGTACAGGGTTGGCTTGCCAGGCTAGATAGTCTCACCATTATGGAGCTGATTTGTACACTCATTCAGCTTGCATGAATATGAAAGCTGAGTCTGGCTCAGAAATCTAAATAGATTTGCTTAGCCAGGTCAAGCAACAGGGACTTAGCCAAGAACATCAGTCTTTTAAAAATCGGCATTGACCTCTTGTTTGTTCCTCTGATCGGTCGTAGCGCCCTCAAGAGAATCTTGCTCTTGTTCTATACACTACTGACTGATCTCAAAGTTACAGAAGAAGAGGCCTATTGATACCAAATGGCAAGTTAAGGGTCTTATATTGTTTTAACATTTTATCATTTTGTAGAAAAGAAATATTTATTATTACATACCTTCAGTGAATGTCCACAGAATGAATGCAAGAGAAAGGAGGATGTTTGGACTGATAATTAGTAAAAAATGTACAAGCAAGGCACATCCATTCCCATCTGGGAGAAACCATAAAAATACAATAAAAAAAATGGATTCTTCACTTTGGTTTTCTTGTTCTTGGTCTGTCATCTCTATGCCCCCAATTATTTCACGACTGCTAAATGACCATTAGTTTCTCATCCGGTTGTCTTGTGCATATGTGTTATTATTGTCTTGACACTTAATTGAATATTAAAAATGTAAATTATCAGACATAACCTTACCTGTCTTTATATAATGTATCAAAGATGCAATACTGACTCCAAAGGCAAAAAGGCATAGCACCATAATCAGATGATGCAAACTGGAGAGCCCTGAGCCAAATAACACACATAGACAATATCATCACGTTTCCACTTATTTTTGCTGCCATTATATTGGTTGTATAATGACACTTCAAGTGACTATTTGTATATTTTTTGAGAGGCAAATGGTCATTATATTTCTCAACATGGTCTTTGATTACAATAAAAATACTGTAGCCCACTCACCAAGACTTGGCACTACAACAGTGGTATTTCCAAATAGATTCCCACTGTGTGCTTCACAGATATACTCTCCTTTGTCTTCAGTCCTGACATCCTTCAGTCTGAGGGAGAAGTTGCCTTTGGGGATTTCTGACATGAAGAACTCTGTTCTGCCCCGATAGCGCTCATGTGAGGAGTCTGGGAGGACCTCTCCATCTTGGTAAAGCGCTACTAAGATATCCTGGTCTGTTCTCTTCCATTTCACTTCCTCCAGACTTCCAGGTGGGATATGGGAATCCACAGAGCAGTCAAGGACAACATCCTCACCAACATAAGCAAAAGCTGCATGGTGTTCTCCAGATACCACTAAATAATCTTACATGACATAAAAACACAAGAGAGACACAGTGAAATAGTGAAGATAGATATGTTGGCATTTTCAGTGAATACAAAAACAGTAATGACAATCAAAAATAAAAAAAGCAAAATAATATTTCCTCATATTACGTGTGAGCTGCGTGTGATGTATTTGAGTTGTTACATTAGAAAAGAAATGGAAATGGCCAAATACTCACCGCCAACATTTTTAATTTCAATTGAAATTTCCCTGGAATTCTGATTTGTATAAACAACACATCTATAAAGACCTTTGTCAGAAAGTGTAACGTTTTCAAGAAGAAGAGAAAAGTTTCCTTTGGCAATGTCATTAGGAGAGAAGTGTGCCCTGCCACTATAGGCATAGTCCTGTGATTCTGGTCTAACATCTCCCTCCTGGAACAGGTGCACTAATGCATCTGAGTCTGCTCTTCTCCACTCCACCTCCAGCTCCTCCAGAGGCAAGGGGGTTTCAACAGAACAGGGCAGGAGAACTGAACCTCCCAGCTGGGCAACCAGGGGACCAGAGGATCCATGCAGTCTAAACCCTACATGACAACATCAGTATTAAAAAAAATGATTGATTGGCACCTCAGGCAGAATCATCATGCTTTCACTAAAATCCACATGCAATTAATTATGTTTATAGGGACTTTTAAATGTGAAGATTAATGATTCTATCATGATAGTGATGAATGAATGTTATGCAATAAAGCATTTAGTGTACAAGTACAGTATATAGCCTTACCATAAGCTGTTACAAGAAGACCAAAGAATATGATTGTGTTGATTTCAATGCTCATTTCCCCTGAAACAAAGTATTAATAGGCAATACATACACATCACTTTTCAAACTCTTACAGTACTCTTACAGTAGGCCTATGTGATCACTCAAAAGAGAAAGATAGGGAAAGAAGAATTCATGGTAGGCCAAATCCAAATCCAACTTGTATAGGTATTAACCACAAGTTATAATTAATTAACAACATGTTTAACTGACATGTTACTTTTGCTACTTTCTGAGTCTGAACTGAATGCAGTTTAGCAAAATATACATACATACAGGGTTCATTACTCAGTGTTTAAATGGCACACATCAACACACACCCACACAAACAAACCTGCTCTCGACTCCCTGCATGCTTACCAATGCACGGCACAGTTACTGTAGTTCATAAATCCCAACTCAACAACAAATAAAACAGTAATCCCAGAGACAGTTTAAATTCACAGCGCAATGCCAGGTTACCACCTTAGTGTATACCAATAGTTTTCACGTTGTTTCTCTTTGCACAAAGTGTCTAATCATAATAAGATACCTTCTCACAATCGCTTGTTGACGTTGACGTGTTGGACAAAACCAGTCAGCTGATGGTGACCGACAGCCAATATCCAAAACCAGTTTAAAACAACTGGGCTCACAGTACTATATTTACTGTCACTAGATTTACATGAAGGTTAAGATTGTCATTAAGTAATGTTGATGTGGTCTCATCTCAAGGCTATGACGAGTTGGATTTTCTCAACAAAAAAAAAAAAAGAAATTGATGTCCAGTCAGGGATAAGCTCATATTCTCAAACATGCGTGCAGAAGTTCCCATCTGTGAACAATGAACTTTGCAAACTGGACAAACTGGTAAAATAACAACTTCCTCATGTGGTTAATGACTATGCCATTGGTCAAAGACCAGTTTCACTTCACTCTAATCTCACGCAGTCTTATTTCTAATAACATCTCCACTGCACCGGATTGTCTTTTCACTGTAGCCTATGTTTATTTTAACTTTAAATGATAACTGATATAATTTGTTACAAACACTGAACGACATGATTGTGTTATTCTCGCTCCCACTGACAATTCTTGACTGACAAGATAAATATATTTCATGTAATGCTGCTTACAACATTCAATTAATTTCCTGTCATTATTCATTCATGGAGGACACTCCCGATGCCCTGAACTGGAAACTAAATCATACTGAAGCCAAAAGAGTTTCTCTGTGAGCAGTGAAAGTGAGTTTTGATATTGTTTATCAAATACTTTGTCCAATTCAAACAACCACAATATCATCCAGCATTACAAACTGAACCAATAGGGGTTGTTTACGTAGCTTTGTTTCCTCTGAGCCTCTGGAGTTGAATGTGCCCATTTGTGCCAAGCAACACAGCACCATGGATATTTTATGGGATTTTTTTGTGCCCTTTGTGGGGTGTGTGTGTTGACATCAGGTATTCTGCATATCAGACACCATCAACTTACCAAAGTAAACCGGTTTTAAAGGAACACTGTGTAGTAGCTACATAAAAAGCATACAAACATATTTCCGGCACTACTAGAACATGCTAATGATGTCCGATAGCAAAAGGTTATCAATGTCATGCTGTAACAAAGTTTTGTTTAATTTTAAGATGGTGTCCTACCCCCCACCCCCCTACACAGTGCATATCCTGGATCACTGGTGGGAATAAAACGTGCATTTATCCACCATTTATATTATATTAAATTGGAGATGGTACCAAAACCAGGATACCTTAAACAGTGGTGAAATGTTACCTAGCGGCCCTTTAAGTTTTTGGACATGTTCAGTGTTAATAAGTCAAACTGTCCCTTATCTGAAGATGGCATTTGCAATCAGACTAGGATGAACCAAGGGATCCTGTGTCTTGGAAACTTACGGGCTTGCATGTTAATACATTAGGCTACAGTATGTAATCTCTTTGGCACCCCACTGGGCATGACTGACTTGACTAGCAAGTCCCTTGATACAGTACTAGCCTACACAACATTAGGCTACATATATAACAAGACATGGGCAGACTGTCATCTTTGTTGAATGAATGAGATTTATTTCATGGGCATTAAAGTGCAGGCATCAACAAAACAATAGTTAAAACATGATTAGTGCATAACTTGTGTAGGCGAAATGTTTTCATTTTGGAGGGATGAAAAACAAAGCATATATACATTTACAATTGTATTTATTTCATAAAACATAAATGAAAAAAAAAACATGTCATGATAAAGCTTAAAAGTGGCCCAGACCACTCTTATGAAAGTATGATACATAGAAGGTATAAGCTGCTACAAGCATGTTATTGTTGGGTATCATGTAATAACGTTAAGAGTTTAAGGTATAACTTGAACAACTTAGTGTCAAGACGGCTTTGGAAAACCGTTCTGAGATATTTGTCGTCTGGGAAAATACTGTATATGTTTTCAACATTTTCTATTCTGATACAGCTGTTCACAGGACTACTTCAGGGTCTGTGTGCACAAGAGGTACAGCCATAGCATCCATCTCATGACTCTCAGTGTCCTGCAATGACAAATCACAAACCCACTCACTTTTAGAACCTGTTCTCCTGATCCTTGTGCACAGTTGTCTGTTATTCTTTAATACATTACAACCAACCTTCCTATGATCTCCTTGCATCTCGGAGTTACACTCTGTCCTGGGTGGGGAAAAGGACAAGGAAAAGAAATTAGGACATCAATTAGGATGAAGTGGGTAACATTTGCATCATATATGGAGAGAGGATTCACCTGAGCTTGTGAGTCCCTGTTGGAAGGACAGAAAGACTCAGATCATTTAGTATATTTTTTCAATCAATCTTATATTTTATGTATCAACCTTTATTCATTAAACACTTACAGTAATCATGTATCTGTAGTGTAAAACATCCAAACAAAAATAAACAATTTGCTGGAAGGGTGATGAGTCGAAGATCTGGCGCATTTTTATTGCTTCGTCCTGGTGGGACAAACATGGAATATAATTGATTGGCATAGAATTATATTATAAGACTAAATGGTTGGGAAAAATCTATTAATAACATGTTCTTTACCTAATGTCAGGAACAATTTGATTGCCAGCCCAAGTGAATTTACAATATTTAGACCCGCAGCTCCAAACATATAGAGAATGGATTGTGGTAATACTGCAAATCAAAAACATTACAGATTTACAAAAAAATTAAATGACTGCCAGTCATATGAGTGAAGGCGCCTTCAGTCAGTCTTATCTAACGATATGGTCAATTTAGATTGGATGGACTTGATTCACACTGGATTTCTCTTTGTTTGTTGTTATATAAAGGAATTTATGTTTTTTTTGTGGGCCTGAAAATAACTTTGAAAAGCATACTGTATCACTTTGGCAATATGGTAACAGGGAATAATGCACACTTTGTATCTGTATCCAACATTAGAGCAGACTTAACACAAATGATGACCGTTTTCCCTTTCTGTAAACAGAATGACAATTATGCACAGGCCTTGGTCAAACGTAGACTCACCAGGTTGGTGCTCTGGATGCTTTGACAAGGACATGAGTGATAGTAACTTTAATACAGCAAATGAACACAGAAGCCCTGCGCCTTCGCCAGGTGAAATGGCTGTAATCAGACAAGTCATTCAGACAAGTTTTCAAGTGATTATACTTTACTTAACCAACATTGTTAAGCTTTTAGAGAATGCATTGCTATTTAAAAATGAAATCACACTGAAATTAAATATGTTTGTAATGAGAATGCGGACATAGTGCAGGTTACCACATGCTAGTGAGGTGGGATTTTGATCACAAAATGCCACTGTATGTCATATGCATGACACAGTACATGTACATTTTTTCAATTCAATTCAATTTTATTTGTAGAGTGTCAAATACAATACATCGTCTCGCGGCGCTTTACAGACAGTACGGGAAGCATCCATGAGAATCAGGGGCAAGGAAAAACTCCCTCGCTTTGTAAATAATTTGTTTTGTAGGAAGAAACCTTGGGCAGATCCACGCCTCATGGACTCAGCCTACCTGCCTGGGGCCTAATAAAGTATCCGTAAAGTCTGATGCATAGATTGACCATGGTTAACACAAAACAGTATGAGTACTGAATGTATGCATGTAATACATGCATGACAATCGACACACTCTTACTGAGACAGACTAAAAGAGGAACTAGATAGGTAGATATAGGACAGACATACACACACAACCACACACAGACTCCGGCGAAAACATAACCTCCTTGGCGGAGGTAATTATGTTGAACACTTTTTGTTGAAACATGAACCACAGTACAATATGTAACAAATGAAACATGAAACAAACTACTCTTACCTTCAGCGACATCATGGACCTTGAACTCCCCAAGTATACAAATAGTTGTGACAAAATAAACAGGCATCCCAATGGCCATGATTACTGTCCAGCACACTCCTGAACACATAAGGACCAGTTTTACCTCAGTGATTTTTGCACATTTAATGTAATGATAGCCCCTTCCTGGACCATAGCAGTGCATACACAGTCATACACATCAATATATAACCTTTTAACCCCTGACAATGCACACAATTAGAGTTTAGAGTTTATTTTATTTAAAAAGGGACAGTGTACAATCAACATTAGTCTTGTGCAATAAAAAAGATGCATTGCACCAGGTTTTAGCAGTTGTGCTAATTTCCGCCTGTAGTCCCTTTGGCAGGTGTGAGTATGATCATTTAATTGTAGATCTACATTGTTGCTTCAGGCCTAAGATTTGTGAGATACCCTCATTCATTGTAAAGCCTTTGACTGAGTGAAACGCAATGTGTTGTTGTTATAAAATGACTGTATGAGCAATTATGCTATGAAAAGACATTACTGGTACAGAAATTAAAGATAAATATTAATATTCTAAAATAATAACTTTCACTACTTACGTCCTCGATGTTGCAGCCTCTTCCTTACCAGTCTACGAATTAGTATGATAATTATTATCAGGAGCCCATCAATATAGAATAATAACTGCCTCACTCCTGAGAATGAAGATAAATGATGTGGTGTCTTTTAAGAGACAGTGCTGCTGCTTGTTAAGTTCTAGTGCATGTTAGTTACATTGATCACTTTGAAAATGAAAAGGCAAAATACTAAAGCTCTTTTGGTACCCTTAATCATACAGTTATAAATATAACAATTGCACCAAATGTTAAATAAAACTAATACTTAAAGCAATACTTTTTACTATTAATTTACCAGCCTCAAAGTCACTTTGATAATTACATGGTTAATTACGGGGTTACCGATGCCTCTATCATCATTCTCTAGCATTTGTTTTGCAGTAATCCCACTTGCAGAATGTCTGGTGTCGGGTCCATGAAATAGAAACTGAAAGTAGATATAACTGAAATCGCATTTATTACCGGCTTGTCAGACAACGTAACACCAAAATGGTGGTTTATACTCTTTGGTTTGCAAATAAATTTACTTTGATTGTTGAGAATGTACAATGTAGTTTTTTTAATATTTCAGCGACTGTAGGTGGAGCTCCGGAGATAAAAAATGGTAATCCTGTCTGGTGTCTCTTTAATGAAAATAACATGCTTAGCCTACTATTCTTTGATTTTCAAACAAATCTGCATGAATTGTAGTCATTGCAATTCGTCAGTCATTTTTTGTACATTTTATTTATTTATTTTTTTTGCCTAAATCATCGCCTCATGGTGCTGGCCACTGATAGTAAAACAGCCAATACCCTCAGTATAGGCCTATCAGATCATGTGATTTTTCGCATTTAAGAGAATTGCCTATCTCAAGGGTGTGACTTAGACACATTTATTAGGCCAATAAATACTCAAGTCCAATTAAATGTGATTTAGGCAATTTTAATAGCTTTCTAAGATGGCGGCTACCTTTTGAACAACTCACTTCCATGATTCAGAAATGACATTTTTAGATAAAACACGCATTTGTTTCTTTAAGTGTGACATTTGCCTGCCATAAGCATGACACTGGATGTGTCATGAACATTAAAGACACTCACAGAGGCATGCTCACAAAAAACTGCCTAAGTCATTTATCTTACAATTTCATAATTTACACACAGTATTATAACCATACCAAGAGTGATCCTTTGTTACATGCATTTCGATAGAAATGGTCAATAAATGTCCTACATTGCATGTTTGGTGAGTTTTTTGTGTTTACTGAAAAAACTGAAAAAATAAGTTAGGCAATTATTTCAACAAGGTGTCGAATTGTTTTTAAAGGAGCTTAGAGCTTTGCTCTATAAGTGCTACAATATAAACATATTAGACCACTCTATGAGCACTAATATATATATGGGTCATTCCGTGAGAAACGTATATTGCGTCCCAATAAAACAATCCCAGATAAAATCCATATTACACCAAATTAATGTACTATTTCAAACTATATTATAACACCAACATCTCCTATGAATATTAAAACTACCTAAAGTGATGATAATGAAAGTCCTATTTTAATATGAATGGGTAAGGCTTTTGGCCTGTCCCCTCGCTACTATCGTCTACCTCCAGAACAATTTTAACTAGTAAAATATTTGTATTTACACCAGATTTTCACTTTCATATTGACTTAAGTGTCAATTACACATAATATGAACTTTTATCACAAATATACACAATGTTAAGAAAATATAGAGTTATATGTCTTTGTCCCCAGAATTGACATTAAAGGTGCTATGTGGAATTCCTGTCAAAAAATCATATACCATACTCCACACTCAAGGGGGTGGTGTTCAGCATAAACCAGAGCCATAGCCTGTAGAGTTTGAGGCTCTTCACAAAGTATTTTTTCTACCCTATCCAAAAATTTAAAGCTTCCACCATAATTTACAAAGATGGGTAACATGCAACTGTATCAAGAAGCTTGATTTCTGCAAGAGCCCATGAAAATAATCGCCTTTAGCGAAAAGCTCGCCTGTAACATAGACTAACGTTAACTAAGTTCAACATATTGACAGGGGACAATGCATCGGCAACACTGAAACGAAGGCTTCTCCTTTGGAAGAGTCTAACGTAGTGCGTGATAATCGTTTGACTCGGGACATGCAGGTCAGCAGTAAGCACCCTGCCCGCTTCATACCATTCCAAGAACGATGAGCGATGCACATGTGTTTTCCTTTACTAACGAATTTGTGATCGAGATATTCCTTACCTACACCTCGATTAAATCAAATGAATGTCCACTATTATTTAGGTGTGCAAATCAATGTTACCAGAGTTAGTCGATATTTAGATCATATTGATATTTGAGCCAACTAACGTTAACGTTAGCTAGTTGGCCGCCACTGCACCCACTGACAAGAGTCGGGCTACTAACGTTAACAGCTTGATTGCTTTTGACAGGGTCTACTTTACGTTTACAGATCAATTTCGTTAACACAAGCCCCTGTGTTTGCAAACATCAGCTTGGCATACCGCTACATTTAACCATAGGACGTATAGTTGTAACGTTACGGGCTCTGCTATCTATCTAACATAACTTTTGACATGGGCAGTGGTAGCCTAATGTTAGTCTTTTTACCTGTGCAGACGAAACATTGCAGTTCCACCATCAATCTTCCTTTAGCCTACTTGCTCCAGCTGCCATGAATGGTTTTCAAACTATGTCGATGGTTTAATTCCAGTTTAATCGGTTCTTATCTTCACTTTTCAATGAGTGTGTTCCTGGCTCCCATAACTTGTGGTGGTGGTGGGGTTGACGTTAGTTTCAGCTAATCCAGTAGGCCTACAGCTCAATCCTTGTACGCTCCTTCTAACGTTACTTCCCATTCTGATGGAAACGTGGGACTTTGTATCTTCCCTAGAATTGACAGCTACTCCAGAAAATGTGTAATAGCCATAAACATGTACATTAACAGGGCATAAATGGACTCTGACAGATTAATTTCAAGTACAAGCCAAGTGCTACTAAACCACAGGCGATTTCTTCGTCAACAATCGGAGGTTTGCGAGCTGTGACAGGCCTGTTAGTCGCTAGCGATTACTAGTGGCAAAATTGGTATTACAATACAAATAAATAGGCATCAGGGCCGTGGCTAATTTTTAGCATGCTAATTTGGGTTGATATCTCAGCAGCTGAGTACATGGTCGTATTCTTTGTGTGATGACTGCATTTGTTTCTTCACATTCTCCTGTTGCATTTTGTTTATTTTTTCATATTTCAAACTTCAATTCTTACACAATACACCTTTAACCCTGTTACCCTCTTGAAAAAACTCTTATAATATAATGACATTATATCAAATTGATCTTACTAACAGGAATGTTAATCATCTATGTATCACATATTTGACCGATAAAGATCAGTAGTTGTCTCTCATTTGAAACATGCTATTTATATGTTTTTAAACTGCCACACACACGGGGGGAAACCATAGCCTGTCAACACTGTTACCTAGATAAACATGCACTTTCAGGTAATTGTCTAGGTTTGATAATATGATCAGATGTGCTAAGGGATACCCTTTCAAATAGCATAGCTTATGTAGGCTACCTGTGATTTTGTCTCTTTAGCTTGTAATGGGCGAATTACTTTGAAATCCTCAACCCTGTTACCATAAGTCCTGTTACTTTTTACCATCACTCCTGTTACTTTCAAGGTAACAGGGCTGACATTTAGCAGTTTCCTTCTAATTAAAGGTCGTAAAATAAAACATTGTAACATAGAAAGTAAAATATTACACTAATTTCTAGACAAGGAGGAACACTTTAGCCAGAAATGTGTGACTAAAGTCAATCATGTTACACATTGTCCATGAAGTCAGCCCTGTTGCCTTTGACATTTTTGCAAAAAAAGTAAAATTACCAATCAAATTTCCCTTTATTGAAGTTTAAATTAAATGGGGACATCATTACATGTTAGCCAGGCTGATTTTTTCATCTTTATTTTATTTTGTTCTTTCTAGAACTAGTTAGTTTATGTTTAACATTATGCCATGCGTTTAAAAAATGGCTGTTAGGCGTCATTCAATCCAAAAATTAGCACTTTTGAAGAAAATTTCATGTTTGAATATAATTTAGTCTTAAAAGGGACCAAAGTACTATATAAATATGTAGAACATATAAAGAATTTCCATCTCAAAATATTTTATATTATACTGCATTTGTCTGTAACAGGATTGACCAAATATAGAAAATCCCCTGGAAAAAAAGAGATAAAACCAGAGGTGTTGTGGGGATTTTTTAAGTGGGGGTACGCAATATCATGTAAAAAATGGAATGCACAATATAAAATTGTTACAAATAGCCTACATAAATGATCTGCTTAGAGAAGTGGGGGTACTCCGTACCCCCGTGTGCAACGCCCACTACACCCCTGGATAAAACAATAATAAATTGAAGTGTGGGAGGTGGCCCAGAGCCATTTCCCATACCTCCAAGATATGACTGTTACAATACAAAACAAAAAGTGATGAAAAAAACATTTTCATTTTTAAATTTTAAAAACTTGAAAATATACGTTTCTCGCGGAATCACCCATATACAGTATATATAGCCTATATATTAAAGTTTGTCAGGTCAGATATGTTACAAGTGCTTTGCTAGTACATGTCTGTACATGAAAGTGGAGGGCAGGGAACTGTTTAGGATTTCTCTGTCAATAATTCACTGGCCACTTACCATGAGTGTATGCTTCGCTTCTCAACGTGAGAAGCAACATCTGAACAAAGCTGCTTATTTCCAGAAGGAAAAATGTGTAGACTTGCTTTGATGGCTCCACTTGAGAGCTGGGCCCTAGAGATAATGTAAATGTAAAAGGCGGGTGAATCTACCAAAATAATTTGCCTGACAAAATCTGTAATCACAACAGAAAGGTCTAAAATCTTTGTGTGTAAAGCTCTTTTATTATTGTGTTCAAAACAGAATTATTTTTGTTTGTTTGTTTTTACACAATAACACAAATAACGTACCTGCTACAGGCCTGGGAAGCATGCATGGCAACTGATATGCAGATTCTATGTCTAGGAGATATGTTGATTAATGGTTCACCAATACACCCAAAATAGCATGTTTAAAACATATCATTGCAATGGTGTTTAAATGCAAGTGACTGTGCTTGTGTAATTGCATTGGTTTTAAGATGAAACATCAGAGAGCTCTCAGTAGAGCACTAACCTGTACAGATTCCGCAGACACTGAAGAAAATTAATCCTCCAAAAAAGCAAAATAGTCTGATTTTATGAATGTGAGATGTTGCAAACATTCCGAGAGACATCCATTTCAACCTTTTATTGAAAGCATCTATTAAAAGTAAGAATTTTAAATAAAATAAAATCTTTAAAATCTTCAAAATGAATAGGCAACAAACAGGTCTACAGCATTTCTCAGTAAAATAGGCAAAACAATTTGCAATTTGTGAAAAAAAAAAACTACCCTTAGTTAATTTAAGCTATATTAAGCTTCTTGTTTTTTGGCTATTTTGCTTTTTTATTATTATTTTATTGTGTTTTGTTTTGTTTTTATTTTATAGCACTTTGGCTGACTATTGTCTATTGTAAAGTGCTTTACAAATCAATTTGACATTGACATTGACATTGACATTTGACATTTCTTGCAAGAATTAATAAATATAATAAAGTAATAGCTTATACTGTACATTCTAGATGAAGATCATACCTGAATATACTACCACAGCAATAACTGTGTGCTCAACAGTGACACTCAAAGCTCTGGCCAGTTTTTGTAAAGGTCCTGTGAAAAAGAATATATAGCATGCTCGATACGTTTGATGATACATGTATGCCTGAATGTAAACATTGGACTGGTATATTGATACTGATACAGATAGCTGATCATGGTCTACCAGCAGCACATAATTAGAAATGCAGTGTTCATCTGAATTTGGCTATGGGGCCAGCAGACCTGCATGTATTCCCTCAAAAAGATGAACACTATAATTATAACTGATTGAATATAATCTGTGATAGGACTGGTATAGTGATACTGATATACAGTACATGTACTTTAATGTATAACTTCAGACTCTTTTGCATCATAAGTATGGTCTACAACTACATATCATGACAGCAGTGTTCATCTGAATTCAGCCATGGACAGCTGACCTGTTAATATGATCTGTGTTATGCACAGTACTGAGCCACTTCATAGGACCGAACCCAGAGAATTCCCTGGAGCACACAAGTAATGTTTTTTTAATTTAAACTCTGAAGAAGACATTAGTCGTTCTGCACCCAATAAAAAGCAGTTAGAAGCATTACTTGTGTGCTCCGGGAATTCTCGCAGTCCTAAGTGGCCTGATTCTCAAGTCCTGTTCTGTGAGCACCTAATGCTTGAGCGCAAGTCAGTTAAATTAACCACCAAGTCATATTAACAACACACCTTTATCGAGATATGGAGAAATCCCAAGCAACAAAAAGATCCTTGTGAAGCAGACCACAGAGCATGCAGCAGCTTCACTAAACAAGCCTATAATCAGAAATAGTGATGGGTTAAGCTGTGCACTCCTTTGAGCAAACATACATAGACATATAACAATTTGCCACACTCATGAGTTTTAAATGGACTATCGCCAATTACAGCGGTACAGTCTTACTAGTGTAGCAACGCTGTAGTATCATTGTCTTTGGACTCCATTGAACAGCAATTGGAGTAAGCAAGCATTGATTTCAAAGTCAAGATTGAGCAGAATCCTGGGATGTGCTAATTTCACACTGATCTAATGAACGGGCAAAAGTTACACTGGTGTTCATTCATATTCAAACAATTTGCAGTGCATTAGCCCTTGCATAGACTATTGGACAAGTTATGTATTGTGGTGCCATTCTTGACCCCCAAAGACCCCAGCAAAAAGACATTTATTTAAAAGTGCGGTAACACTTTGCGGTAAGGGTACATGAATTATCATGAACTCATGCATGAAATCATTCATGATTAATTCATGATTCATGCATTACTTCATCTCTGAATGTGAGTGAGTCATCAGGAATAAACATGAATTCATTGTTTGTCATTAATGACCTCTTGCTGAAATAGCACATAATCTTAAGCATTAATTACTCTGGGTACATCATCATGAGTCATGATTAACGTATGATCATGATGACTTCATCATGTTTGTGCCCCCTCAACTAAAGTATTGGCAGGGTTGAATATTTGCAAGTAGTACAATTGGATGGTCCTATCAATGGTAAGGAAATTGCTTTTTTCCATTTATCATATTTCTGGCCCCTCAGATGAAGTGATGAAAGTGACATGAATTATAGATTACTTGCTCATGGGTTCATCATGTTTGTGCCCTCTAAACTAAAGTGTTGACATGGTAATAGGAAAAATTTAGTTGACATAGTATGGAATCGATAAAAATCAATGCAATGTCTAGGAAATTCTTGAAAAGTCTACATGATGAACTCATGAGGAATTGGGCTTAACTAGGCTAAATAAGCTTTAACTAGCTAAATAGGCTTTTATTATCCAATTCTTTTGAACAAAAACATGATCATACGTAATTATTAATCAAGACTCATGATGATGTACCCAGAGTAATTAATGCTTAAGATCATTTGCTATTTCAGCAGGAGGTCATTAATGACAAACAATGAATTCATGTTTATTCCTGATGAGTCATTAGATACTCAGAGATGAAGTAATGCATGAATCACGAATGAATCGTGAATGAAATCATGAATGAATTCATGCTAATTCATGTACCCTTACCGTAAAGTGTTACCAAAAGGATTTCCCTGGTCATCATGGTGATGAGAGGTTCATAATTGATTAAAAACCACTGCACTGAATATAAAAGTGAGAGGTTTCATTGGCATATTACATAAGCAGAGAACATGTTAGTCACCTTCATATAGACCAATTTACCATGACGTCACACGCTCTTCCGGGTGGCAAAAGGCAAAAGTTGTCAACGAAACACTAGTCAAAAGCATGCATCCTATTTCACCAAATATGCATTTTCTGGTTACAAAACCTGGATCTTTCATATTCAACAGTCATTTCTATCGCATTTATCGTATCCTTTTTACAAAACAAAAATGCCGAACTTATTAATTTGTGAACAACTTTACCAGCAGATCCCTTCCTAACCTGGCCGTATGGCAAGCATGGTAGACCGGCGCCGGTCTGTTTGCTACCTCGGTAGTAACGTTACTTGGGTGTCAACGGGTATGGAGTATGGATACATATCACAACAGGTGTATTTTCTGGTCACAAAACCTACGTTCAGAATGAACGGTCATCATTTCTTCTCTCTTTTTAACAAAATAAAGTCATAAACCCCAGACTTATTGATTTCAGGCAAGTATTCCCCGCTTGGTCTGTTAAGCTAAGCAAGCTAACATTGTAGCTAGCAAGCTAAACCCACTGACGTCCCTGTTTATAACGGTTAGCCTAATTCGGTTGCTAAGTGGGTAACAGGTGTAGAGATCGTATTAACACAACAAGTTTATTTTCTGGTTATAAAACATATGTCTTTAGATTTAACAGTGAGTAGTTATTATATCGTTTTGCAAAATAATAATTCATAAAGGCGAATTTATTAATATAAGACCGGTTTTCCCCGTTGAATGTATTCACGTCAATGGGGTACCAGTTGCTTTCTGCCACCCGGAAGTATCTCAGCACCCCTTGTTTACAAACATTCTGAAAAGGCCTATACCCACAAATTAGTAAACACTCTATATGCAGAGATGAATTGCTAAACCATAGTGCTTGTTTAACACCTTGTAATAATAACTTACCCCCAGCTGTTCCCCACAAGATGAATCCACTGAATAACAGCAGATTTGGACTAAAAACCAGCAAGAAATGTACAAAGACATTACCATGTCTACCTACAAATAAAAAATATGACAATTTTTAACATTCTAGTCTGATTTTCACATTGCAATTCATAGCCTATACAATGCAATCGAAACTTCAAAAACAACTTCATGCGTCATTACTAATAACAGGAAGCAACTACATTAGATATGGCAGTGAAACTCATATCAAATTGATATCTCACATGATATCAAATAAGCTTTGCGATTATAATTCTCTTCTAAAGATTATATTTCTCTTAAAGGTAGGGTAGGAGATATTTTCCTGGATATTCTCCTTTTTATTACTCTATGAAATGCTTAGAATCCTCTTCACACCATGTTTGCAACCGATGAATTAAATGCTAAAAAATCTAGTCATGTCTGGAGTAATGCTATCAGTAAAGGAGAGCGAAGGCTGATTCAATCTTTTTAGACTTAAACACCTCCAGCAAGTATTCAGACCCTCTGTACAAAGCAAATTGTAGAACGAGGGGCTGATCTATAACCATGCAACCTGTGACATGTACAGGACTACACCATTAAAATAATTTTGAGCAGCCCATCGAAATGATTAAATAACGGTATGTCTATCAAACTCAAATGGCATTTGTCCCTCCGTCCTTTGAGCTTGCACAGTCTCACCCTTTATCATCAAAGAGGTTGGGCATTGATCCGTAGCGTCAATCACTGATGTTCCTCTGTGACGCATTTTATTGAATAGGTCCGCCACATTCAGTCCTGTACTCTGGGGGCGAGGCTTCATGGGAAAGTCTGAAGGAAGGTGTTTTTTAAATGTAGCTTGCCTGAACTGTTTTTCCAGGATCTCCTACCCTACATTTAATCATTTAATTTCTAGAAAGGTCAATAAAGCTACATTCCTAAATGTGATTATGATGGAAACATTATGTGAACAAACCTCTTTTCACAAAGTGGCCAACTGCTACACTGCTTATCACAAAGGATGCTGCACAGAATATCAAGACAAGGTAATGCAAAGCGGAGAGACCTGTGAATCAAAGATATTTGCTGTGAAAATGTGAAAAAGTACAGGAAGCACTGACAGTGCATTGATGGGCGATTGTGTAGATTTAATATTGCCAGTGAGGATATTTTATATTAAGTTGGTAGGCCTATGTGATAACTTTACTTGCATTTGAGTGCAGTAAGATTCTAGGCAAGGATTCATTCTACAAAGAATATAAGTGCTTCTGTGTCTTACCCAGATCCTGCAGTATAACTGTTGAGTTTGCTGATAGATGTCCACTACGTGCTTCACAGATATACTCTCCTCTATCCTCAGTCCTGACATCCTTCAGTCTCAGTGAAAAGTTGCCTTTGGGGATTTCTGACATGAAGAACTCAACCCTGCCTTGATATCTCTCATGTGAAGAGCTGGAAAGGACCTCACCATGTTGATAAAGCAGCACTAGGATCTCATTGTCTGTCCTCCTCCAGGCAATCTCTAGTTTCTCAGGGGGGAGGTGGGATTCCACAGAGCAGTTCAGGACAGTCTCCTCACCCACAGCAACAGCAACAGCCCCGGCTCCTCCAAACACTACTAAGTACTCTGCCGTAGGAACAGGGCAAACATTCATTAAACACATTAAACAATCAACAGCTGCAGGGGACGGGCATATCATATTATCTACGTTAATAGGGCTGAGTTAAGTCAATCCCTGATATTTCAATATTAATGTTGCCTAGAAATCAACACGTACCCTAGCGGCAGCAAATAGATTTACTCAGCCAGTATGTCTAGTAATGAGCCATAGGGACATTTCAGTGTTTATGGCTTGTCAGACTAATATTAAAAATGTAATTGACA
Source organism: Sardinella longiceps (assembly GCA_027497455.2). Classification (NCBI taxonomy): domain Eukaryota; kingdom Metazoa; phylum Chordata; class Actinopteri; order Clupeiformes; family Clupeidae; genus Sardinella; species Sardinella longiceps. The sequence continues at coordinate 7,320,350 of JAODXP020000011.1, forward strand.
TAGCTTGAATACATCAATATTACAAATGGACATATGGTCATTTCATAAATCTTTTTCTCAGTTCTGTGAAAAGGCCTCTGTGTCATAAGCATGTGACGTACCAAAAAAGACCAAACATCTCACAATTCTTTTTCAGTTCTGCCCAAACACACAAAAGATTGATTTTCAACTGAAGTATCACATCTCCTCTGCAGTAGGCATTGTGTTACACTCTGTGGTTCATATCAGGAAATGAGTCTGTTATTAGGTTCCCTGTATTTGTGATGATCATGTGATCTTCCCACGTCAACTGGTTCCAGGAGCTAGTGCCTCCTCAAACCCATGACGATCAGTTTACAAGACATTCTGTTTTTGTTTACGTTTTACACAGCACCCCAACTTTTAGTAAAACAAAACTGTCGATATTGGCTACTCACCAATGTTTTTGAGGTCAACAGTGATTTGGTGTGTCTCCATGCCAATGTACACTGTGCAACTATAAATTCCAGCATCTTCTTGTGACACGTTGTTCAAAAGTAAGGAGTAGTTTCCTTGTGAAATTTCCATTGTGAAAAAATGTGCCCTGCCACTATAAGCATGATCCTGTGATTCTGGTCTAACGTCTCCCTCCTGGAACAGGTGCACTAATGCATCTGAGTCTGCTCTTCTCCACTCCACCTCCAGCTCCTCCAGAGGCAAGGGGGTTTCAACAGAACAGGGCAGGAGAACTGAACCTCCCAGCTGGGCAACCAGGGGACCAGAGGATCCATGAATTTGGAAGCCTTCAATAATATAAAACATTAACTCTCATACTTTTGTACAGACTTGACATGGATAAATAGAAATAGATGACATGACAAACAGTGTAGATAAATGTTATATTACTGTACCTTGTACCATCTTAACCAAAAGTATCAGCAAGGCAACTGAGACTTCCATCCTATGATTAAGAAGGAGGTGATTTCTCAGCACACAGTCGCATTTTGCACCAAACCTAAAAACAAAATACATTTCATAACCCCCTTTGACAATATTATCCTTTAAGGCTATTTTTCAGTCTCCACAGGCAGGCCTACAACTGAGTTTTTGCGCTTTTTACTCACCATTTTAAACCACCTTCAAACAATCAACTTCCCTCTGAGCTACTGGAAAATCCAGTTTGGCAAAGACTTCCCGTCAAAGCTTTGATACAGAATGTAGGCCTATCTGTCTATTTATGTATTTATCTATTTATTATCAAGAACTTCTTCACTACATGTGCACAGTCCTCTCTCCCCCTCCACCCCAAAAATATGTCCCCACTCCACTTATTGCCATTGCCAGGCAGGCAGTGCCCAAATATCTATAGGCTAATGCTACACTTGGACATGACTCAATGCAACAATGACTGCCACCTAGTGGCATAGTAGTCCATTATAAATGTGTAGGCCAAGTTTGTTTATCATGCATAACCTGTAGACCAGTGGTTCTCAAAGTGTGGTCCGTGACCAAGCTCAAGTGGTCCACGAGGGGATTTCCAAAAAAGCATGTGAATTTAGTCTCATTCAGAATTTTCAACCAACCAAGCCGCTGACGTAGTCAAAATGTCAACGGCGATCTGTAGAAAAATGTAGCAAATATGATATAGGTATAAACAAATCTGTGATAGGCAAAATAACAGAATGACCTCAAAATACACCTTAGGAGACTAGGTCTGAATAGTAATGACTAATGACTAGTGTGTTTCACGTCCTCTTTAATGTAACAATGACTGCCACCTAGTGGCTTAGCAGTCCATTATT
>JAODXP020000011.1:7322209-7333625 GCA_027497455.2 Sardinella longiceps
TCTGAAAAGGCCTATACCCACAAATTAGTAAACACTCTGTATGCAGAGATGAATTGCTAAACCATAGTGCTTGTTTAACACCTTGTAATAATAACTTACCCCCAGCTGTTCCCCACAAGATGAATCCACTGAATAACAGCAGATTTGGACTAAAAACCAGCAAGAAATGTACAAAGACATTACCATGTCTACCTACAAATAAAAAATATGACAATTTTTAACATTCTAGTCTGATTTTCACATTGCAATTCATAGCCTATACAATGCAATCGAAACTTCAAAAACAACTTCATGCGTCATTACTAATAACAGGAAGCAACTACATTAGATATGGCAGTGAAACTCATATCAAATTGATATCTCACATGATATCAAATAAGCTTTACGATTATAATTCTCTTCTAAAGATTATATTTCTCTTAAAGGTAGGGTAGGAGATATTTTCCTGGATATTCTCCTTTTTATTACTCTATGTAATGCTTAGAATCCTCTTCACACCATGTTTGCAACCGATGAATTAAATGCTAAAAAATCTAGTCATGTCTGGAGTAATGCTATCAGTAAAGGAGAGCGAAGGCTGATTCAATCTTTTTAGACTTAAACACCTCCAGCAAGTATTCAGACCCTCTGTACAAAGCAAATTGTAGAACGAGGGGCTGATCTATAACCATGCAACCTGTGACATGTACAGGACTACACCATTAAAATAATTTTGAGCAGCCCATCGAAATGATTAAATAACGGTATGTCTATCAAACTCAAATGGCATTTGTCCCTCCGTCCTTTGAGCTTGCACAGTCTCACCCTTTATCATCAAAGAGGTTGGGCATTGATCCGTAGCGTCAATCACTGATGTTCCTCTGTGACGCATTTTATTGAATAGGTCCGCCACATTCAGTCCTGTACTCTGGGGGCGAGGCTTCATGGGAAAGTCTGAAGGAAGGTGTTTTTTAAATGTAGCTTGCCTGAACTGTTTTTCCAGGATCTCCTACCCTACATTTAATCATTTAATTTCTAGAAAGGTCAATAAAGCTACATTCCTAAATGTGATTATGATGGAAACATTATGTGAACAAACCTCTTTTCACAAAGTGGCCAACTGCTACACTGCTTATCACAAAGGATGCTGCACAGAATATCAAGACAAGGTAATGCAAAGCGGAGAGACCTGTGAATCAAAGATATTTGCTGTGAAAATGTGAAAAAGTACAGGAAGCACTGACAGTGCATTGATGGGCGATTGTGTAGATTTAATATTGCCAGTGAGGATATTTTATATTAAGTTGGTAGGCCTATGTGATAACTTTACTTGCATTTGAGTGCAGTAAGATTCTAGGCAAGGATTCATTCTACAAAGAATATAAGTGCTTCTGTGTCTTACCCAGATCCTGCAGTATAACTGTTGAGTTTGCTGATAGATGTCCACTACGTGCTTCACAGATATACTCTCCTCTATCCTCAGTCCTGACATCCTTCAGTCTCAGTGAAAAGTTGCCTTTGGGGATTTCTGACATGAAGAACTCAACCCTGCCTTGATATCTCTCATGTGAAGAGCTGGAAAGGACCTCACCATGTTGATAAAGCAGCACTAGGATCTCATTGTCTGTCCTCCTCCAGGCAATCTCTAGTTTCTCAGGGGGAGGTGGGATTCCACAGAGCAGTTCAGGACAGTCTCCTCACCCACAGCAACAGCAACAGCCCCAGCTCCTCCAAACACTACTAAGTACTCTGCCGTAGGAACAGGGCAAACATTCATTAAACACATTAAACAATCAACAGCTGCAGGGGACGGGCATATCATATTATCTACGTTAATAGGGCTGAGTTAAGTCAATCCCTGATATTTCAATATTAATGTTGCCTAGAAATCAACACGTACCCTAGCGGCAGCAAATAGATTTACTCAGCCAGTATGTCTAGTAATGAGCCATAGGGACATTTCAGTGTTTATGGCTTGTCAGACTAATATTAAAAATGTAATTGACATAGCTTGAATACATCAATATTACAAATGGACATATGGTCATTTCATAAATCTTTTTCTCAGTTCTGTGAAAAGGCCTCTGTGTCATAAGCATGTGACGTACCAAAAAAGACCAAACATCTCACAATTCTTTTTCAGTTCTGCCCAAACACACAAAAGATTGATTTTCAACTGAAGTATCACATCTCCTCTGCAGTAGGCATTGTGTTACACTCTGTGGTTCATATCAGGAAATGAGTCTGTTATTAGGTTCCCTGTATTTGTGATGATCATGTGATCTTCCCACGTCAACTGGTTCCAGGAGCTAGTGCCTCCTCAAACCCATGACGATCAGTTTACAAGACATTCTGTTTTTGTTTACGTTTTACACAGCACCCCAACTTTTAGTAAAACAAAACTGTCGATATTGGCTACTCACCAATGTTTTTGAGGTCAACAGTGATTTGGTGTGTCTCCATGCCAATGTACACTGTGCAACTATAAATTCCAGCATCTTCTTGTGACACGTTGTTCAAAAGTAAGGAGTAGTTTCCTTGTGAAATTTCCATTGTGAAAAAATGTGCCCTGCCACTATAAGCATGATCCTGTGATTCTGGTCTAACGTCTCCCTCCTGGAACAGGTGCACTAATGCATCTGAGTCTGCTCTTCTCCACTCCACCTCCAGCTCCTCCAGAGGCAAGGGGGTTTCAACAGAACAGGGCAGGAGAACTGAACCTCCCAGCTGGGCAACCAGGGGACCAGAGGATCCATGAATTTGGAAGCCTTCAATAATATAAAACATTAACTCTCATACTTTTGTACAGACTTGACATGGATAAATAGAAATAGATGACATGACATACAGTGTAGATAAATGTTATATTACTGTACCTTGTACCATCTTAACCAAAAGTATCAGCAAGCCAACTGAGACTTCCATCCTATGATTAAGAAGGAGGTGATTTCTCAGCACAGTCGCATTTTGCACCAAACCTAAAAACAAAATACATTTCATAACCCCCTTTGACAATATTATCCTTTAAGGCTATTTTTCAGTCTCCACAGGCAGGCCTACAACTGAGTTTTTGCGCTTTTTACTCACCATTTTAAACCACCTTCAAACAATCAACTTCCCTCTGAGCTACTGGAAAATCCAGTTTGGCAAAGACTTCCCGTCAAAGCTTTGATACAGAATGTAGGCCTATCTGTCTATTTATGTATTTATCTATTTATTATCAAGAACTTCTTCACTACATGTGCACAGTCCTCTCTCCCCCTCCACCCCAAAAATATGTCCCCACTCCACTTATTGCCATTGCCAGGCAGGTAGTGCCCAAATATCTATAGGCTAATGCTACACTTGGACATGACTCAATGCAACAATGACTGCCACCTAGTGGCATAGTAGTCCATTATAAATGTGTAGGCCAAGTTTGTTTATCATGCATAACCTGTAGACCAGTGGTTCTCAAAGTGTGGTCCGTGACCAAGCTCAAGTGGTCCACGAGGGGATTTCCAAAAAGCATGTGAATTTAGTCTCATTCAGAATTTTCAACCAACCAAGCCGCTGACGTAGTCAAAATGTCAACGGCGATCTGTAGAAAAATGTAGCAAATATGATATAGGTATAAACAAATCTGTGATAGGCAAAATAACAGAATGACCTCAAAATACACCTTAGGAGACTAGGTCTGAATAGTAATGACTAATGACTAGTGTGTTTCACGTCCTCTTTAATGTAACAATGACTGCCACCTAGTGGCTTAGCAGTCCATTATTGTTGTGTCCAAGTGGGGCACGCATCTCACAAAACAGATGAAAGACAGAGGTCGAAAATGCTAGTAAAGATGAACTTTCGTTTATTAAACTACTTCATATTACAGTAGGCTTCCTGCCCAAAACCTGGTGGTCAAGAGAGTGAATGGTGGGAGCTCATTCAATATATAGCTCCCCCTAGCTAAATGCATCATGGGAGGTGTAGTAACCTTACATACACAACTTTCCTCCCCGGAAACCTTTAACCTCACTTATTTCTTTTAACTCAAACAAGTGTTTACCTTCACACTTACAAATGATTCTCATCTCAGTGAGTAATACAAAAAAAGCATTTCCATACCAGTGTACAGTACAACCAAAAAAATCACCTGAAACCTTTCTTCAAGGATAACTTCCTTGGTAACCCTTTACATTTAATTTCCTATAAATTCAACCTTTCAGGAGCCCGTCTGACTCTCTGTGGGCGCATGTTCACTTGTTCCTCCACATGCTCATGTAATTCATCACCTTCCAGTTCAAGACCGGGTACAATCTCATTTTCAGAAGAATCATACAAATGTTCTGCGATCTCATCATTCTCCTTGTTTGTGCACTGGTCAGAAATCTTGGTAGCTATCAGCTGGTCAATATGCTTTTTGCTGGTTTGCCCATCAATGTTGACTAAATAAGTCACAGGACCTAGCACTCGCTCTATTACCCCTGATTTCCATTTCTGTCCTTCCCCTCCCCCGGAAAATCTTAACCAACACTGCTTGATTTGGCTGTAAGACTCTCACACGGTTCTGGTTGTTAGTGACCTTTGCTTGTTTATCTTGCATCTGCACAGAGAATTTTGGTGTAACTTGTGATAACCTAGTTCTGACACTTCTTTTCAGAAAAAGTTCCGACGGTGTTTTCCCTGTTGTGGATGCAGGTGTGTTCCTGTAACTAAACAGAAAACTGTCAATGCAATGTTGTAATGAACGGCCTGACCCTTTCTGCCTGTCCAGCGACAGCTTAAACGTCTGAACCAGCCGCTCTGCTAGTCCATTAGAAGCCGGGCTATACGGGGCAGACTTAATGTGTTTAACCCCATTAGCTTCCAAAAAAGTTTCAAATTCGTTCGAGACCAACTGTGGACCGTTATCTGAAACGACCACTTGAGGGAGCCCATAAGCTGCAAATAGACCCCTCATAGCTTCTATGGTAGCTGTAGATGTGGTACTAGTCATCAATTTAACCTCTGGCCAACGTGAATAGGCATCACAAACCAATAGAAACTGATGCTTGTCCTTTTCCGCAAAGTCTATATGAATTCGTTCCCATGGCAGCTCTGGCCATTTCCATGGGTGCACTGGTGCTTTGTTAGGTGCATGTCTATTCTTTTGACAGATAGGACAGCTATTCACCATGTCTTCCATTTCTGCATCAAGACTGGGCCACCAAAAATGGCTTCTAGCTAATGCCTTTGTCCTAACAATGCCCAAATGCTCTTCATGTAGCTCTTTTAACATCTGCGGTCTCAGTGCCCTAGGTATTATTACCCTTAACCCCCATAAGACACAATCTGCCTCTACAGTGAGTTCCTCACGTCTGTTCCAGTAAGACTTCAATTCATCATCATTTACATGTTTTGGCCATCCATTCTGTGTTAAGTGTCTCACTTTGGTAAGTATTTTGTCTTTGTCTGTCTCTTTCTTTATCTCTTTCGCTGATACAGGAATTGATTCCAACCATGACACTCTAAATTCTGGGTTGCTCTGTGGCGCCTCTGCCTGCAAAGGTAATCTGGATAACCCATCTGCATTAGCATGTTCTAAGGAGGCTTTGTAGACTATGTCGTATTGATACGCTGACAATAATAAAGCCCATCTCTGTAGGCGAGCAGCAGCTAATGCTGGCACCCCCGTCTTCGGCCCCAGAATCTTAACAAGTGGCTTATGGTCTGTTACCAAAACAAATTTCCTGCCATAGAGATAATCTCTGAATTTCTGTACACCAAAAATGATGCCTAACGCTTCCTTCTCAATTTGTGAATAGTTAACTTCAGTCTTGCTCAGAGTACGGGAAGCGTACGCTATTGGTCTTTCACTACCATCAGTCATTTGGTGTGATATCACAGCCCCTAAACCATATGCACTTGCATCACAAGCTAACAGAATAGGCAAGTCTGGATCAAAATGAGTTAGAACAGTTGAAGAGGACAACTGTGCTTTAGCCTTCTCAAAAGCTACTTGGCAATTGGTAGACCAATTCCATGGACTGTCTTTTTGTAGTAACACTGTCATTGGCTTAATCACTGTTGAAAGGTTCTCAAGAAACTTCCCATAGTATGTCAGTAACGCTAAAAATGCCCTAAGCTCTGTGACATTTCTAGGAACTGGAGCATTGGCTATTGCTTCCACTTTCTCAAGGACTGGATGCAATCCTTCTCTGTCAATTTTGTGGCCCAAGTAGGTTACACTTGGTTGACAGAAGCTACACTTGTCTCTGTTTACCCTTATGCCTCGATCCTGCAGTCTTTTTAACACTTGTTCAACATTTTCCCAATGTTCAGTTTCCGTTTTTCCCATAATCAAAATGTCGTCAAGGTAGCACACAACACTTGGTAAACCTTGAAGTACCTGATCCATAATACGTTGGAAGATTGCTGGTGAACTAGCTATCCCATATGGTAACCTATTCATTTGGTACAGCCCTTTCTGTGTATTGATGGTCAAGTACTGCTTAGATTCATCATCTAGCTCCACCTGCTGGTAAGCTTGTGTAAGATCTAGCTTTGTGAAGTAATTACCCCCAGCTAGCTTGGCAAACAAATCTTGTGTTTTAGGAAGAGGGTATTTATCTACCTCTAACCACGGATTTATGGTTACTTTGTAGTCACCACAAATTCTGACTTCACCATTTGTTTTTGGTATGCATACAACCGGAGTTGCCCATTCACTGTAATCAACTGGAGTGCAAACTCCCATTTCCTGCAACTTAGTTAATTGCTTGTCAACTGCTGAACTCAGTGCATAAGGCACTGATCTAGCCTTGCAGAATTTTGGAGTAGCATTTTCCATTACCCTTAGTTTTGCTTTAACCCCAGAAATTACTCCACGATCTGCATTAAACACATGAGAGTATTTCTTGTACATCTCTGAAAGAGGGTCGGCTACTGGTGCATAATTCACCCTAGACCAGTCTAAATGCAGGTGCTGAATCCAATTTCTACCCATGAGTGTTGGACCACTCCCTTTTGACACTAATAAAGTCAATGACACTGACTGATCTCCACATTGTACCCTGACCTGGATTTTACCCATCAGTACAATTGGCTCTGAAGAGTACGTTTTAAGACGCACATCACATGGCTGCAGTTTACATTTCTTAAACCTTCTTTTGAACAGTTTCTCTGAAATTATGCTCATAGCAGCACCTGTGTCTACTTCCATTTTTATCTTGATGCCATTGCATCTCACCATTACCATATATGGCTTAACATACTCACAGTCACCTTTCACTGTATACAGTTCAAAGTCCTTTGTGACCCCTGGCAACTCAATGTCCGCACAGTTCTCTGGCCCTGGTGTCTGTTGATGCATGTTGGCTCCTCCAGCTGAGGTCGATGCTGACTGTAGATTGTGCAGCGTCGCAGCACTTGGCCCCCGGTCTGGTGGTTCTCTCACGACGTAGTGGGTGTCTCGCGCTGTCTGGACGGTCCTTGAGGCTCCTCGTTGGCCGCTGGCACCGCCACCGTCGCTGACAGTTGCCCTCGCTGATGCGTTTCGACACGCTCGCTCCAGATGTCCCTTCTTGTGGCATGCTCGGCACTCGAAATCTTTATACTTGCAATTAGCAGGTAGATGTCCTTCTCCCTTGCATCGGTAACACACGCTCCCTCCGCTGGCATTCGGTGTTTGTTTCCTATCTTGCTCCTTCTGGCGCGCATAAGCCTTGCCTTTGAAGCTGCTCACGTTATCAGTTCTTAGCGGGGTTTGCTGAATCGTTTTCAGACTGCTAGTGGTTGACTCGAAATTATACACAATGTCCATTACTTTAGCCCATTTTAGCTTTTCTCCATAAGCAGCACTTAACAGTTTGGTTCGTAGCTCTTTACTACTAATTCCATAAACTAACTGGTCTCTTAGCTGCTCTTCCAGCTTATCGCCAAACTCACATGTAGTTGCAAGTCCTTTTAGCGCGGCAACATATTCCGCCAGTGACTCTCCACTTTGCTGCTTTCTTGTACGGAATGTGTAACGTTCACTCAATACGTTTTTCTTCGGTACATAGAATTCCCTCAATGCTTTCAGGATATCCTCTAATGTGCAAGCTGATGGCTTTTTCGGTGCTAGCAAGTCTGTCAGTAATGAGAAAGTCTTTGCACCTACCACGGATAAGAAAACTGCTCTTTGTTTTCCGTCCTCAATTCCGTTGGCTTCTACAAACTGTGCAAAACGTTCTTCATACGTCTTGAAACTTTCGTTGCCTTCGTCGAAACACAAGCCAGTCTCGCTGCTGTAAACCGCCATCTCCAATGCTAGTTCCTCGCTAGCTTCAATGCAGTTCTAGCATCTTCATTCCGCTTTCATCAAAAAAGTTCGTGGTTAACAGATCTACACCTCGTCGCCAGTTTTGTTGTGTCCAAGTGGGGCACGCATCTCACAAAACAGATGAAAGACAGAGGTCGAAAATGCTAGTAAAGATGAACTTTCGTTTATTAAACTACTTCATATTACAGTAGGCTTCCTGCCCAAAACCTGGTGGTCAAGAGAGTGAATGGTGGGAGCTCATTCAATATATAGCTCCCCCTAGCTAAATGCATCATGGGAGGTGTAGTAACCTTACATACACAACAATTATCAATGTGAAGGCCAAGTTTATTTATCATGTATAATCTGTAGCTTGGAGTAGACTATCAAATTTGATCATAGGCCTATTGGGCCTCTAAAGTCTCTGAAGACAATGGCCAAAGCATAATTAATGGTTCAACTAATTGTCAGTAGGTCCGTGTAACACTTTGCAGTGCTTTGATCCATTTTTAGAATTAACATGGGGAAGATGAAAATTGGGTTCAAAACTTCAAATTTCCATTTATCAGACAACTCAGATAATAGGTAATTGATGCAGTTTGTGCATTTCATTGTTGTTTGTCGTTTGCTTTTGAGAGAGTGGGTAGTTGAATTTGATACCAAAATAAAAATAAGTCAATATTTCAATATTCCATTTCTGCGCCGTGGTTGGACTGAACCATGCGCGCTGAGGGATGTCTTGGTTCAGGTAGGCTAGAAATTAGATGGATGGACTCGAGACGTAACGTTACAGACCTGACAGAACAACTGGCCCACCATCAGGCTTACCTGCAAACTTTCTATTACAGAAACCAATAAAGTTGTTGCATGATTTATTTTCATATTTTACCGTGGCTTATTGGAACACCTTCACCGGCATCGCCCTTACGCACAATCAATTCAGTGAAGAAACGGTGATGCCGAGTGTTGCCTATGCCACCTTGGATATATTTGGGGACGATATAGGAATAAAATTTTGTTTAGATCAGGGGTCTCCAACAGGTAGTTCAGGAGCTGCTCGCCACCTGAGCAGAGTTGTATAAAGTACTGGAGAAGAGGAGTGGAGTGGAAGTAAAAGTACCATATCAAAAAAATGACTTGAGTGGAAGTAAAAGTGTTCTTTAAACACCATACTTAAGTGGAAGTACTAAAGTATTCAAAATGTTTTGTACTTAAGTATTGCAAGTAAAAGTATTTTAAAAATTGCTACTCAAGTAATGAAAGTAAAAGTAGAAGTACTGTATATATTATAGAAAGCAGTCAGAAGTTTGAATATTACTGTTTTACATTTATTTGGCTGAAATAGTCTGTTTGGCCATGGACTCTACACTCTTAAAATTAGGAGTGCCTCCAGGCACTTTGCCTGTCTAGGAGGTTCTTGGGAGAACCTTTTGGAGTTCCTGTTGGTCAGAGGTTCCTCGACGAACCCACTCTTAAAATTAGGAGTGCCTCCAGGCACTTTGCCTGTCTAGGAGGTTCTTGAGAGAACCTTTTGGATTTCCTGTTGGTCAGAGGTTCCTCGACGAACCTCTAGGATGAACCACAACATGCGCGAGCTGGGTGATTTCAAATTTTGCCGGTTGGTTTTTACCAGTTTGTGAGGGGTCCTCCTGAGTTTGCAACAAACGACTTGCAGGTGAGTTTTATTGTGTAATATTAAGTATTTTTAATCTTAATGATTGAGTCAGTAGGAGCCCTTTTTAGTATTACATGTTAATTCATAGCGTGGCAGTGTTGACATTAGGCTACGTTGTTGTATTTAGGCTCTACCACAATGCTATCGATAGCTAGCTACATTTAACCGCTAGCAATTCATGGTAATATTTTACTGATTTTCAGTTTATCACGATTGTTATTTTATTGATATTCACTTGAATGACATCGATATGAGATGTCTAGATTTACTTGTGATTCCCTTTACGACGTTACATTAAAATCCGTATTGCTAGCCATAAAGCTAGCTAATGTTACAGGTAAGTCATGCAACATGTAACGTATCGATAGCATGACTGTTCGTCTTTAGACAGCATTTTTATAACAAACATGTTTTCTTCCGGAGACTATGTTGATACGTGTTTATAAGTTTGGGACAAACTGGCGAAAAGTTAGCCTTTGATATGGTATGACAATTTTGGAAAAACTTGGCTTCAAGCTACCTGGGGGGTATTCCTGCAAAGTTGCTAATGATATCGGCGCTTATGTGATTAAGCCTCGTTTGAAGTAGCGTCAACTCAGAGATGAGACTGAAGCCATTCCATCAACGCAAGTTAGCTGCGCCTGCCTCTCGTTAACTTAAACAAGGCTGCGTGCACGAGCTCAACACTAGACCTAAATAGGTGATTTAGGAATACCTGATGAACTGTCGTAAAATTAAGGCAGAAATAAAAGAATTACAAGAAAGAAACTTCGATATGCATACGTCATCTGTTGGATTTTGTGTGAAATAACTGAATATCACAGTTTTATAGTAGTAGTCCTACTGGCTATGCAGAAAGTGGAAAAGGTGATTGAAATTATATTTTGAATCATAATGTTTGGCCATTGCTTGTTGGAGCAAATTGCCAGTCTCATTGTTCTGCCACAGCAGACTTGCACCTGCAACTGAAATCAATCAATCATTCAATTAAGACGTAGCCTACAACTCCAGACACCACGTGATGGGCCGGCATGTGACACGTCTTTGATTAGGCCTATGCATGCATTTGTTTTTAATTCGTAACTAAAATTTTTCCTAATAGATACATCAAAATATCAATAGTAGTTTAGTAAAAAGGGGAATTCATGCATGATCACAGTGTTTGCAAAACCTATCAACTTTTATTTGGTGGGAAAGATTATTAAGCAGGTGTATGGAACCTTTTTGGGTGACTTGTGTTTCTGACTGATTGCATTTTCTGAGACACCGCTTTATTAAGCCTTGCAGTTAACCTGCCACGGAGCGGGTTAGTTTGGGAGCATATGTTACCCCAGCAACTCAGCTGCGATTACTGTTAGCGAGAGTAATGGAACTGAACTCACACTGAAACTAGCGCCGCTTGCCGAAATTAGCGCGGCTTAGCGAATAGCTCCGTTGATGGAATACCCCCCTGGTGTGCTAGATTAACCCAGGATTAACCCATAAATGCCATCATAGTTTGCGTT
>JAODXP020000011.1:7333725-7349729 GCA_027497455.2 Sardinella longiceps
ATAACCTTTTCACCCCTGACAATGCACACAATTAGAGTTTAGAGTTTAGAGTTTATTTTATTTAAAAAGGGACAGTGTACAATCAACATTAGTCTTGTGCAATACAAGAAAAGATGCATTGCACCAGGTTTTAGCAGTTGTGCTAATTTCCGCCTGTAGTCCCTTTGGCAGGTGTGAGTATGATCATTTAATTGTAGATCTACATTGTTGCTTCAGGCCTAAGATTTGTGAGATACCCTCATTCGTTGTAAAGCCTTTGACTGAGTGAAATGCAATGTGTTGTTGTTATAAAATGACTGTATGAGCAATTATGCTATGAAAAGACATTACTGGTACAGAAATTAAAGATAAATATTAATATTCTAAAATAATAACTTTCACTACTTACGTCCTCGATGTTGCAGCCTCTTCCTTACCAGTCTACGAATTAGTATGATAATTATTATCAGGAGCCCATCAATATAGAATAATAACTGCCTCACTCCTGAGAATGAAGATAAATGATGTGGTGTCTTTTAAGAGACAGTGCTGCTGCTTGTTAAGTTCTAGTGCATGTTAGTTAAATTGATCACTTTGAAAATGAAAAGGCAAAATACTAAAGCTCTTTTGGTACCCTTAATCATACAGTTATAAATATAACAATTGCACCAAATGTTAAATAAAACTAATACTTAAAGCAATACTTTTTACTATTAATTTACCAGCCTCAAAGTCACTTTGATAATTACATGGTTAATTACGGGGTTACCGATGCCTCTATCATCATTCTCTAGCATTTGTTTTGCAGTAATCCCACTTGCAGAATGGCTGGTGCCGGGTCCACGAAATAGAAACTGAAAGTAGATATAACTGAAATCGCATTTATTACCGGCTTGTCAGACAACGTAACACCAAAATGGTGGTTTATACTCTTTGGTTTGCAAATAAATTTACTTTGATTGTTGAGAATGTACAATGTAGTTTTTTTAATATTTCAGCGACTGTAGGTGGAGCTCCGGAGATAAAAAATGGTAATCCTGTCTGGTGTCTCTTTAATGAAAATAACATGCTTACTATTCTTTGATTTTCAAACAAATCTGCATGAATTGTAGTCATTGCAATTCGTCAGTCATTTTTTGTACATTTTATTTTATTTTATTTTTTGCCTAAATCATCGCCTCATGGTGCTGGCCACTGATAGTAAAACAGCCAATACCCTCAGTATAGGCCTATCAGATCATGTGATTTTTCGCATTTAAGAGAATTGCCTATCTCAAGGGTGTGACTTAGACACATTTATTAGGCCAATAAATACTTAAGTCCAATTAAATGTGATTTAGGCAATTTTAATAGCTTTCTAAGATGGCGGCTACCTTTTGAACAACTCACTTCCATGATTCAGAAATGACATTTTTAGATAAAACACGCATTTGTTTCTTTAAGTGTGACATTTGCCTGCCATAAGCATGACACTGGATGTGTCATGAACATTAAAGACACTCACAGAGGCATGCTCAAAAAAAAGTCATTTATCTTACAATTTCATAATTTACACAGTATTATAACCATACCAAGAGTGATCCTTTGTTACATGCATTTCGATAGAAATGGTCAATAAATGTCCTACATTGCATGTTTGGTGAGTTTTTTGTGTTTACTGAAAAAACTGAAAAAATAAGTTAGGCAATTATTTCAACAAGGTGTCGAATTGTTTTTAAAGGAGCTTAGAGCTTTGCTCTATAAGTGCTACAATATAAACATATTAGACCACTCTATGAGCACTAATATATATATGGGTCATTCCGTGAGAAACGTACATTGCGTCCCAATGAAACAATCCCAGATAAAATCCATATTACACCAAATTAATGTACTATTTCAAACTATATTATAACACCAACATCTCCTATGAATATTAAAACTACCTAAAGT
This sequence comes from Sardinella longiceps, assembly GCA_027497455.2. Taxonomy (NCBI): domain Eukaryota; kingdom Metazoa; phylum Chordata; class Actinopteri; order Clupeiformes; family Clupeidae; genus Sardinella; species Sardinella longiceps. The sequence continues at coordinate 7,335,637 of JAODXP020000011.1, forward strand.
GATGATTTAAGTATTTTAAATAATGAAAGTCCTATTTTAATATGAATGGGTAAGGCTTTCGGCCTGTCCCCTCGCTACTATCGTCTACCTCCAGAACAATTTTAACTAAAATATTTGTATTTACACCAGATTTTCACTTTCATATTGACTTAAGTGTCAATTACACATAATATGCACTTTTATCACAAATATACACAATGTTAAGAAAATATAGAGTTATATGTCTTTGTCCCCAGAATTGACATTAACCCTGTTACCCTCTTGAAAAAACTCTTATAATATAATGACATTATATCAAATTGATCTTACTAACAGGAATGTTAATCATCTATGTATCACATATTTGACCGATAAAGATCAGTAGTTGTCTCTCATTTGAAACATGCTATTTATATGTTTTTAAACTGCCACACACACGGGGGGAAACCATAGCCTGTCAACACTGTTACCTGGATAAACATGCACTTCCAGGTAATTGTTCAGGTTTGATAATATGATCAGATGTGCTAAGGGATACCCTTTCAAATAGCATAGCTTATGTAGGCTACCTGTGATTTTGTCTCTTTAGCTTGTAATGGGCGAATTACTTTGAAATCCTCAACCCTGTTACCATCGGTCCTGTTACTTTTTACCATCACTCCTGTTACTTTCAAGGTAACAGGGCTGACATTTAGCAGTTTCCTTCTAATTAAAGGTCGTAAAATAAAACATTGTAACATAGAAAGTAAAATATTACACTAATTTCTAGACAAGGAGGAACACTTTAGCCAGAAATGTGTGACTAAAGTCAATCATGTTACACATTGTCCATGAAGTCAGCCCTGTTGCCTTTGACATTTTTGCAAAAAAAGTAAAATTACCAATCAAATTTCCCTTTATTGAAGTTGAAATTAAATGGGGACATCATTACATGTTAGCCAGGCTGATTTTTTCATCTTTATTTTATTTTGTTCTTTCTAAAACTAGTTAGTTTATGTTTAACATTATGCCATGCGTTTAAAAAATGGCTGTTAGGCGTCATTCAATCCAAAAATTAGCACTTTTGAAGAAAATTTCATGTTTGAATATAATTTAGTCTTAAAAGGGACCAAAGTACTATATAAATATGTAGAACATATAAAGAATTTCCATCTCAAAATATTTTATATTATACTGCATTTGTCTGTAACAGGATTGACCAAATATAGAAAATCCCCTGGAAAAAAAGACATAAAACAATAATAAATTGAAGTGTGGGAGGTGGCCCAGAGCCATTTCCCATACCTCCAAGATGACTGTTACAATACAAAACAAAAAGTGATGAAAAAAACATTTTCATTTTTAAATTTTAAAAACTTGAAAATATACGTTTCTCGCGGAATGACCCATATACAGTATATATATATATATTAAAGTTTGTCAGGTCAGATATGTTACAAGTGGTTTGCTAGTACATGTCTGTACATGAAAGTGGAGGGCAGGGAACTGTTTAGGATTTCTCTGTCAATAATTCACTGGCCACTTACCATGAGTGTATGCTTCGCTTCTCAACGTGAGAAGCAACATCTGAACAAAGCTGCTTATTTCCAGAAGGAAAAATGTGTAGACTTGCTTTGATGGCTCCACTTGAGAGCTGGGCCCTAGAGATAATGTAAATGTAAAAGGCGGGTGAATCTACCAAAATAATTTGCCTGACAAAATCTGTAATCACAACAGAAAGGTCTAAAATCTTTGTGTGTAAAGCTCTTTTATTATTGTGTTCAAAACAGAATTATGTTTTTGTTTGTTTGTTTTTACACAATAACACAAATAACGTACCTGCTACAGGCCTGGGAAGCATGCATGGCAACTGATATGCAGATTCTATGTCTAGGAGATATGTTGATTAATGGTTCACCAATACACCCAAAATAGCATGTTTAAAACATATCATTGCAATGGTGTTTAAATGCAAGTGACTGTGCTTGTGTAATTGCATTGGTTTTAAGATGAAACATCAGAGATCTCTCAGTAGAGCACTAACCTGTACAGATTCCGCAGACACTGAAGAAAATTAATCCTCCAAAAAAGCAAAATAGTCTGATTTTATGAATGTGAGATGTTGCAAACATTCCGAGAGACATCCATTTCAACCTTTTATTGAAAGCATCTATTAAAATTAAGAATTTTAAATAAAATAAAATCTTCAAAATCTTCAAAATGAATAGGCAACAAACAGGTCTACAGCATTTCTCAGTAAAATAGGCAAAACAATTTGCAATTTGTGAAAAAAACTACCCTTAGTTAATTTAAGCTATATTAAGCTTCTTGTTTTTTTGGCTATTTTGCTTTTTTATTATTATTTTATTGTGTTTTGTTTTGTTTTTATTTTATAGCACTTTGGCTGACTATTGTCTATTGTAAAGTGCTTTACAAATCAATTTGACATTGACATTTGACATTTCTTGCAAGAATTAATAAATATAATAAAGTAATAGCTTATACTGTACATTCTAGATGAAGATCATACCTGAATATACTACCACAGCAATAACTGTGTGCTCAACAGTGACACTCAAAGCTCTGGCCAGTTTTTGTAAAGGTCCTGTGAAAAAGAATATATAGCATGCTCAATATGTTTGATGATACATGTATGCCTGAATGTAAACATTGGACTGGTATATTGATACTGATACAGATAGCTGATCATGGTCTACCAGCAGCACATAATTAGAAATGCAGTGTTCATCTGAATTTGGCTATGGGGCCAGCAGACCTGCATGTATTCCCTCAAAAAGATGAACACTATAATTATAACTGATTGAATATAATCTGTGATAGGACTGGTATAGTGATACCGATATACAGTACATGTACTTTAATGTATAACTTCAGACTCTTTTGCGTCATAAGTATGGTCTACAACTACATATCATGACAGCAGTGTTCATCTGAATTCAGCCATGGACAGCTGACCTGTTAATATGATCTGTGTTATGCACAGTACTGAGCCACTTCATAGGACCGAACCCAGAGAATTCCCTGGAGCACACAAGTAATGTTTTTTTTTTAATTTAAACTCTGAAGAAGACATTAGTCGTTCTGCACCCAATAAAAAGCAGTTAGAAGCATTACTTGTGTGCTCCGGGAATTCTCGCAGTCCTAAGTGGCCTGATTCTCAAGTCCTGTTCTGTGAGCACCTAATGCTTGAGCGCAAGTCAGTTAAATTAACCACCAAGTCATATTAACAACACACCTTTATCGAGATATGGAGAAATCCCAAGCAACAAAAGATCCTTGTGAAGCAGACCACAGAGCATGGAGCAGCTTCACTAAACAAGCCTATGATAATCAGAAATAGTGATGGGTTAAGCTGTGCACTCCTTTGAGCATACATAGACATATAACAATTTGCCACACTCATGAGTTTTAAATGGACTATCGCCAATTACAGCGGTACATTTTTACTAGTGTAGCAACGCTGTAGTATCATTGTCTTTGGACTCCATTGAACAGCAATTGGAGTAAGCAAGCATTGATTTCAAAGTCAAGATTGAGCAGAATCCTGGGATGTGCTAATTTCACACTGATCTAATGAACGGGCAAAAGTTACACTGGTGTTCATTCATATTCAAACAATTTGCAGTGCATTAGCCCTTGCATAGACTATTTGACAAGTTATGTATTGTGATGCCATTCTTGACCCCCAAAGACCCCAGCAAAAAGACATTTATTTAAAAGTGTGGTAACACTTTGCGGTAAGGGTACATGAATTATCATGAACTCATGCATGAAATAATTCATGATTAATTCATGATTCATGCATTACTTCATCTCTGAATGTGAGTGAGTCATCAGGAATAAACATGAATTCATTGTTTGTCATTAATGACCTCTTGCTGAAATAGCACATGATCTTAAGCATTAATTACTCTGGGTACATCATCATGAGTCATGATTAACGTATGATCATGATGACTTCATCATGTTTGTGCCCCCTCAACTAAAGTATTGGCAGGGTTGAATATTTGCAAGTAGTACAATTGGATGGTCCTATCAATGGTAAGGAAATTGCTTTTTTCCATTTATTTATTTATTCTTGCTAACACAGTTACACAGGTGCACTCTTTTGAACATCCGAATAAGGGCGGCATACATGTCATCAAATAAGCATTATTTTTTAAGGCGTTCATCATATTTCTGGCCCCTCAGATGAAGTGATGAAAGTGACATGAATTATAGATTACTTGCTCATGGGTTCATCATGTTTGTGCCCTCTAAACTAAAGTGTTGACATGGTAATAGGAAAAATTTAGTTGACATAGTATATGGAATCGATAAAAATCAATGCAATGTCTAGGAAATTCTTGAAAAGTCTTCCCAACTCATGAGGAATTGGGCTTAACTAGGCTAAATAAGCTTTAACTAGCTAAATAGGCTTTTATTATCCAATTCTTTTGAACAAAAACATGATCATACGTAATTATTAATCAAGACTCATGATGATGTACCCAGAGTAATTAATGCTTAAGATCATTTGCTATTTCAGCAGGAGGTCATTAATGACAAACAATGAATTCATGTTTATTCCTGATGAGTCATTAGATACTCAGAGATGAAGTAATGCATGAATCACGAATGAATCATGAATGAAATCATGAATGAATTCATGCTAATTCATGTACCCTTACCGTAAAGTGTTACCAAAAGGATTTCCCTGGTCATCATGGTGATGAGAGGTTCATAATTGATTAAAAACCACTGTACTGAATATAAAAGTGAGAGGTTTCATTGGCATATTACATAAGCAGAGAACATGTTTGTCACCTTCATATACCCACAAATTAGTAAACACTCTATATGCAGAGATGAATTGCTAAACCATAGTGCTTGTTTAACACCTTGTAATAATAACTTACCCCCAGCTGTTCCCCACAAGATGAATCCACTGAATAACAGCAGATTTGGACTAAAAACCAGCAAGAAATGTACAAAGACATTACCATGTCTACCTACAAATAAAAAATATGACAATTTTTAACATTCTAGTCTGATTTTCACATTGCAATTCATAGCCTATACAATGCAATCGAAACTTCAAAAACAACTTCATGCGTCATTACTAATAACAGGAAGCAACTACATTAGATATGGCAGTGAAACTCATATCAAATTGATATCTCACATGATATCAAATAAGCTTTGCGATTATAATTCTCTTCTAAAGATTATATTTCTCTTAAAGGTAGGGTAGGAGATATTTTCCTGGATATTCTCCTTTTTATGTAATGCTTAGAATCCTCTTCACACCATGTTTGCAACCGATGAATTAAATGCTAAAAAATCTAGTCATGTCTGGAGTAATGCTATCAGTAAAGGAGAGCGAAGGCTGATTCAATCTTTTTAGACTTAAACACCTCCAGCAAGTATTCAGACCCTCTGTACAAAGCAAATTGTAGAACGAGGGGCTGATCTATAACCATGCAACCTGTGACATGTACAGGACTACACCATTAAAATAATTTTGAGCAGCCCATCGAAATGATTAAATAACGGTATGTCTATCAAACTCAAATGGCATTTGTCCCTCCGTCCTTTGAGCTTGCACAGTCTCACCCTTTATCATCAAAGAGGTTGGGCATTGATCCGTAGCGTCAATCACTGATGTTCCTCTGTGACGCATTTTTATTGAATAGGTCCACCACATTCAGTCCTGTACTCTGGGGGCGAGGCTTCATGGGAAAGTCTGAAGGAAGGTGTTTTTTAAATGTAGCTTGCCTGAACTGTTTTTCCAGGATCTCCTACCCTACATTTAATCATTTAATTTCTAGAAAGGTCAATAAAGCTACATTCCTAAATGTGATTATGATGGAAACATTATGTGAACAAACCTCTTTTCACAAAGTGGCCAACTGCTACACTGCTTATCACAAAGGATGCTGCACAGAATATCAAGACAAGGTAATGCAAAGCGGAGAGACCTGTGAATCAAAGATATTTGCTGTGAAAATGTGAAAAAGTACAGGAAGCACTGACAGTGCATTGATGGGCGATTGTGTAGATTTAATATTGCCAGTGAGGATATTTTATATAAGTTGGTAGGCCTATGTGATAACTTTACTTGCATTTGAGTGCAGTAAGATTCTAGGCAAGGATTCATTCTACAAAGAATATAAGTGCTTCTGTGTCTTACCCAGATCCTGCAGTATAACTGTTGAGTTTGCTGATAGATGTTCACTATGTGCTTCACAGATATACTGTCCTCTATCCTCAGTCCTGACATCCTTCAGTCTCAGTGAAAAGTTGCCTTTGGGGATTTCTGACATGAAGAACTCAACCCTGCCTTGATATCTCTCATGTGAGGAGCTGGAAAGGACCTCACCATGTTGATAAAGCAGCACTATCTCATTGTCTGTCCTCCTCCAGGCAATCTCTAGTTTCTCAGGGGGGAGGTGGGATTCCACAGAGCAGTTCAGGACAGTCTCCTCACCCACAGCAACAGCAACAGCCCCGGCTCCTCCAAACACTACTAAGTACTCTGCCGTAGGAACAGGGCAAACATTCATTAAACACATTAAACAATCAACAGCTGCAGGGGAGGGGCATATCATATTATCTACGTTAATAGGGCTGAGTTAAGTCAATCCCTGATATTTCAATATTAATGTTGCCTAGAAATCAACACGTACCCTAGCGGCAGCAAATAGATTTACTCAGCCAGTATGTCTAGTAATGAGCCATAGGGACATTTCAGTGTTTATGGCTTGTCAGACTAATATTAAAAATGTAATTGACATAGCTTGAATACATCAATATTACAAATGGACATATGGTCATTTCATAAATCTTTTTCTCAGTTCTGTGAAAAGGCCTCTGTGTCATAAGCATGTGACGTACCAAAAAAGACCAAACATCTCACAATTCTTTTTCAGTTCTGCCCAAACACACAAAAGATTGATTTTCAACTGAAGTATCACATCTCCTCTGCAGTAGGCATTGTGTTACACTCTGTGGTTCATATCAGGAAATGAGTCTGTTATTAGGTTCCCTGTATTTGTGATGATCATGTGATCTTCCCACGTCAACTGGTTCCAGGAGCTAGTGCCTCCTCAAACCCATGACGATCAGTTTACAAGACATTCTGTTTTTGTTTACGTTTTACACAGCACCCCAACTTTTAGTAAAACAAAACTGTCGATATTGGCTACTCACCAATGTTTTTGAGGTCAACAGTGATTTGGTGTGTCTCCATGCCAATGTACACTGTGCAACTATAAATTCCAGCATCTTCTTGTGACACGTTGTTCAAAAGTAAGGAGTAGTTTCCTTGTGAAATTTCCATTGTGAAAAAGTGTGCCCTGCCACTATAAGCATGGTCCTGTGATTCTGGTCTAACGTCTCCCTCCTGGAACAGGTGCACTAATGCATCTGAGTCTGCTCTTCTCCACTCCACCTCCAGCTCCTCCAGAGGCAAGGGGGTTTCAACAGAACAGGGCAGGAGAACTGAACCTCCCAGCTGGGCAACCAGGGGACCAGAGGATCCATGAATTTGGAAGCCTTCAATAATATAAAACATTAACTCTCATACTTTTGTACAGACTTGACATGGATAAATAGAAATAGATGACATGACATACAGTGTAGATAAATGTTATGTTACTGTACCTTGTACCATCTTAACCAAAAGTATCAGCAAGGCAACTGAGACTTCCATCCTATGATTAAGAAGGAGGTGATTTCTCAGCACACAGTCGCATTTTGCACCAAACCTAAAAACAAAATACATTTCATAACCCCCTTTGACAATATTATCCTTTAAGGCTATTTTTCAGTCTCCACAGGCAGGCCTACAACTGAGTTTTTGCGCTTTTTACTCACCATTTTAAACCACCTTCAAACAATCAACTTCCCTCTGAGCTACTGGAAAATCCAGTTTGGCAAAGACTTCCCGTCAAAGCTTTGATACAGAATGTAGGCCTATCTGTCTATTTATGTATTTATCTATTTATTATCAAGAACTTCTTCACTACATGCACAGTCCTCTCTCCCCCTCCACCCCAAAAATATGTCCCCACTCCACTTATTGCCATTGCCAGGCAGGCAGTGCCCAAATATCTATAGGCTAATGCTACACTTGGACATGACTCAATGCAACAATGACTGCCACCTAGTGGCATAGTAGTCCATTATAAATGTGTAGACCAGTGGTTCTCAAAGTGTGGTCCGTGACCAAGCTCAAGTGGTCCACGAGGGGATTTCCAAAAGCATGTGAATTTAGTCTCATTCAGAATTTTCAACCAACCAAGCCGCTGACGTAGTCAAAATGTCAACGGCGATCTGTAGAAAAATGTAGCAAATATGATATAGGTATAAACAAATCTGTGATAGGCAAAATAACAGAATGACCTCAAAATACACCTTAGGAGACTAGGTCTGAATAGTAATGACTAATGACTAGTGTGTTTCACGTCCTCTTTAATGTAACAATGACTGCCACCTAGTGGCTTAGTAGTCCATTATCTATGTGAAGGCCAAGTTTATTTATCATGTATAATCTGTAGCTTGGAGTAGACTATCAAATTTGATCATAGGCCTATTGGGCCTCTAAAGTCTCTGAAGACAATGGCCAAAGCATAATTAATGGTTCAACTAATTGTCAGTAGCCTATATTATTCCTTAACGCTAACCAGTAGGCCTACAGTTTAGTGGTCGTGTAGATGGCGCACTGTGTTCATCTGTCTTTTTGCTTACAAGGTTGCGCCAATGGATAGGAGAAAAACTTACGGAAAAATACAAACCCTACTTTCTCCGTTATTGTCTCCGACTTCTCTGTCACAGAATATGCAAGAGAATCTAAACGTGAATGAATAAATCCATATATTTTTATGTTAAATGTGTCAATAGGCAAATTCATTTGAAGGGGTTATCTATTTGAATGGGTTAGTTAGTCTATCTATTGTTGATGAAATGGTGCGATTTCGCTCTATTCGTGATTAAATAGGCTAATGTTTTCAGGGTATTTGCCTATTTTCTTTTGTGTGAAAACTCTGTGAAAAGCAGTAGGGCCTATAGCCTTTTTTTGAGAGTGTCCATGACACGCCGACATCACACTAGGCTATGCTTTTTTTAAAGCTTATCATATGCACTGTATGTGAATTACATTTTTCTGATAATGGCCATTTGCGAGTAGCTGAAGTTCGTGCAGGTGCGCTTTTGGTCTCACAGCGAGTGGAAGGGGAAGGTTGCTAAAGCTGGCAGCTGTAAGTGCAACTGATAAGTTGGTGAAGTCTAAACCAGGCCAGTAATTCCTTCAAAATAAGCATACTTCATTCATAATATTGTGAATCCAAGCCTACAATGTCACAATCAATTTTTCCTGGGTTGTGTGAAATCTTGGCGTTTCAAGACAAGGGCATTAAATGGTAGGCCTAATGCAAAAGTAGAGTGAAACAAGCGCATAGACCTAATTAATGCACGCATGATGTCCTCTACCTTCAAACCCAAACCCAAACAAACTCTCCTATGCGAATGTAAGAGTATCTCCGTTTTTCCTAGACACGTCCGTGACATATAATATCACAGATTAAAAAAAAAATTGGTGCCCCCCTCAAGTAACGCACCAGTTTGCATCTGGCGCTGGGTCTGGGTATGGATTTTCCGCGGGTATACGTATTCTCTGTTCGATTAAGTGGAGTGGATTCAACCACAATGGAATAGAAACTGCATGAATTTTGTTGTCAAATGTGAAGGGGTCCAAAAGAGGAATTTTTAAATGTGAGGGGGTCACGTCCCACTCACATTCTATGGTGGCGACGCTCATGGCCAGTAGTGATACCTGTTCAGTGGTTGATCTCATATTCATCTCATATTCTTCAGGTTGATTAGGATCTCCTTTCATCTCATTTTCTTCAGTTTGATTTGGATCTTTAACACACTTTTGTAAGAGGGATACATGTTCAAAACATTTTATACAGAGATGAGCATATAAACATTTATAAATGTTACATTTCATCTAGTGCTGTCAAACGATTAAAAAAATTAATCTGATTAAATCACAGAATTCTGCAGTCATTAATCATGATTAATCACTTTTAATCGCAACTCATTTCCTCCAGTAAGATTTGGATGCTATAGGGCATGTTGGATCCTTATTTTGCCCTGTAAAGGCCCTGATACTAAATAGTTGGCTTTATTTGTCTAAAATGGGGCCATTCACACCTGTCCCCTACCCCCAAGAATTCCCCAAACATGTTGTTGGACAGTCAGGAGCTAAGCCATAATCTTAGTTTGACTTGATAGCCAAGCCATTTTCTATCTGAAATTGAACATAATACATGCCATGAAAGTGGAAAAATATCCATCAGGATTAATCTGAGTTAAATTTTTTGGATTAATCACATGATTAATCAGTTCATTTTGCCAGCACTAATTTCATCTCTTCATGTCCTGTTATCTTAAAAAAAAGCAATTGTGGGGGAAAAGTGACTATAAACAAAAAATAAATCTAAGATAATGTTGACATTAACATTCCCTCACAAAAATACACATATGCCACAAATATGCAGTAATATTGCTGCAATTTTGCTGCAAACTAATTTGCATGACAAAATATGACCTTATAGCCAACTTTCCACAAACTTCCGGCGGAGTTTAGGGGGATTTGCTGGCAAACTGCAAATTTGTCTATAGGCTTTTGTAAAATCACTTTCCCATACTTCCAAAGGTAAAAAAAAAAACATTTCTGTCAGATGTTACATTGTTGTGTTGTTTCAGGTTGCTAAATTTTAATCCTGTGTGAAGCTTTTCTGTGAGTTGGGCATATTGATTTGATCAAGCAGTGTTATGAACAAGTATAACACATCCAGAAAAGTGGAACTACTGTACTTCATAGGTCTGCAGTTATTTAAGCAATATAACATGAGTGAGGTTGTTCATGGATATCCTCACAGCAGGTGTGGTTCAGCTGTAGACATGAAGCTGAAAGTTGACATAATGCTGAAAACCAGACCAAGGGGTTAACAAGCTTCCAAGTATGAAGGGTGGAAGTAACAAAAATTAAATAAAAAGAAAATTAAGAAATAAAATTAAACATGTCATATCGCCAAGTGCCAAATTTAAATCTATCAATTGTTATTAAATGTAATCTAATTTGAAGTTTGATACAATTGCATTTAAAGTTAAAATGCTTTAAACTTAAAGAAATTGAATTCATTTTGAGATCAGACATTACATTCACATTTCCCTGTTATTTTCATTTTGAATGAGACATTATATTTAAGCCTTGTGCAGTTCCATGCGCCACCATTTATTTCAAGAGCATTTCATTTACTTTTAGAAAGACTTTAGTTTTAGGTTGCATGTTCACCTGTCAATCATATACCCCACCCATCAACACTGATCAGTCTCGATTGGAGATGCCTGTATCTGTTGTAATGCTTTTGCGGAGTCACTACGACGCCAAAGAATGATTACGACGCTAAAAACTATGCTCTGAATGATTCATTAGTGATAATATTTTGCACAAAATATGACAGGGTTTTAAGACTACAGGGCTGTTTGCTTGGGACCGTTAGTTTAGTAGGCCTACTGATCATATAGGCCCACAGACAGTCAGTAGGCTGATGCTGCTTGGAACAATTCGGGCTATGCCATTACAGAAGTTCAGCAGGCTATGGTACTACCGTAGCCTATTGTTGAGGGGATAGAATCAGATAAACAGGGTCTAAGTTATAGGGCTCTCAAGTCTCACGCATTGAGCGTGTGACACACACTTCAGAGTGTTTTCACACTCTCACACGCCACACATGCGTTTTCACACGCCCGTCTGCGTATTTTTAATAATAAGCTCGTTCGTGTTCAGAGTCGGTATGGCTACAGGCTGTAGCCAGAGCCAGCGAGATCTACGGAAATACGTCGGTGGGAGTGGAAAAGCATGGGGGACAAGGTGGACAACACAGCTGCAGCTGGCTGTAGCCAAACAACACGTGAACATGGACGTGATGTCAGGAGATATCGCGGAAGTTTGTTTGCACTGAAAACAGCTTGAATCCCCTCATTTCATCATTAAAATGAACGTGATAACTGGCGAAATAAATCATATAATGTTGCTTAATAAATTATTGTTGCAATGCAAGAGGAACAGGGTTGTGTTTGAAGGTGTTTTGTTAAAAATAGTAATGTGGTATGAAATGCTTATTTGAGATGGCAAACCAAGCCATGCTGGAGAGCAATAAGGCTATTTCATTGGGCAAAACTTACATACTGCTTAGCAGCAGCTCATTCAAATAAGCCCATTTTCAGTGAGTACAACGTGGTTGGTGTCATATTTGTCATGAGGAGTTTCAAACCAATCGGAATAATGAGTTACGTCATGGGGGTGGGATGCATCCTCTTGCAGCCGAGAAAAAGGAGATGCGGGTTTCGGCTGCAGGCGCCTTGATACCGCGAGTTTTGAGTGACGTGCTGTGGGCGTGTTTTGGTGACGCATTCACAAGCTTGGTGAAGTCAGCCGGAAGTCGAACACTGCGTCTAACCACAATGCATCGCTTGGCTGCAGCCGGCTGCAGGCGGCTGTAGGCGGCTTTACATCTCAAACACGCCTATTTTTTCGGCTGCCACGGTATTTGAATCACAAAATGCGGCCATTGGTAGAAATTCCTGAAGGACATCGGGCTAATCCAATGAAATCTCTCAGCCCTCCTCCGCCGGCCCGGCCCACCCCTCCCCTCACGTTGACCCAAGTCAAGGAGGTTATATATAAACTGGAGACTGCTACTAAGTCCCGCCCTCCATAGAACTGAATGGCCGAGGCTAGGCTAGTAAATGCGGTGAATTGACAGTCAACGCCATTGTGAACACTGGAGGTAACAGGCCAGGCCATGCCCATGCTGCCCATGCGCAAAGTTCCAAAGTTGGTAGTCCAAACAGTAGTCCTTCAGTCCAGACGGTGGTGATAATGCTTTGTTTGCCATACAACACGAGGAAGAAAGTTCTGTCGAGAACGTGCCTGAAGTTTTTATAGCATTCATGACAGTACACTTTTTTCACAAGCTCCTCAAGAAATAAGCAAAGACTAACCAGAGATCATGAAATATTGCTTTTACTCTCCCTGGAGAAATAACATTTCGCATGTAACAGCCCACCAACTTGTAAGTGCATGAGTGCTCGTGCCCAGCATGACTCTCGTGCATGCGCTGCCATGGTTCGGATTGTGACTCCATACTTAAATATGGCGATGCTAAAGTGCTGCCGCTAATCTGCGCGTTCTTGACCCCCTGGGTTGCGCACCGGTGTGGAGCGTAACGGGCAAACTTATCATTCAATTAGGCTAACGATATGCACCGGTGCGTAACAATAAGCTCGTTCGTGTTCAGAGTCGGTATGGCTACAGGCTGTAGCCAGAGCCAGCGAGATCTACGGAAATACGTCGGTGGGAGTGGAAAAGCATGGGGGACAAGGTGGACAACACAGCTGCAGCTGGCTGAAGCCATACAACACGTGAACATGGACGTGATGTCGGGAGATATCGCGGAAGTTTGTTTACACTGAAAACAGCTTGAATCCCCTCATTTCACCATTAAAATGAACGTGATAACTGGCGAAATAAATCATATAATGTTGCTTAATAAATTATTGTTGCAATGCAAGAGGAACAGAGTTGTGTTTGAAGGTGTTTTGTTAAAAATAGTAATGTGGTATGAAATGCTTATTTGAGATGGCAAACCAAGCCATGCTGGAGAGCAATAAGGCTATTTCATTGGGCAAAACTTGCATACTGCTTAGCAGAAGCTCATTCAAATAAGCCCATTTTCAGTGAGTACAACGTGGTTGGTGTCATATTTGTCATGAGGAGTTTCAAACCAATCGGAATAATGAGTTACGTCATGGGGGTGGGATGCATCCTCTTGCAGCCGAGAAAAAGGAGATGCGGGTTTCGGCTGCAGCCGCCTTGTTACCGCGAGTTTTGAGTGACGTGCTGTGGGCGTATTTTGGTGACGCATTCACAAGCTTGGTGAAGTCAGCCGGAAGTCGGACACCGCGTCTAACCACAATGCATCGCTTGGCTGCAGCCGGCTGAAGGCGGCTGTAGGCGGCTTTACATCTCAAACACGCCTAATGTGCTGTTGAACGAACCC
>JAODXP020000011.1:7349829-7372329 GCA_027497455.2 Sardinella longiceps
TATCTCACCTATGGGAATGCGCCCCCGCGCGTGCCCAATCACAGAAGCTCCAATGACACCAAGTCTGCCTCTGGCGGACCAATGGCGCGTTGCGTGCCCAAACTCCACCCCCTGTATATAAGCACGCACCCGACCATTCTACTTCATTCTGCTACTCTTCTCGCGAGCAATCGCAAGAAGCTCCCTTTCGCAGCGCTTACTAAGCCAATCCAAGCTAGCAGCCATTCAACTGTTCATAGGAGGAACCGCAAGGATAGCCTCCGCCGAACGTGGTTCTAGTTAGGCTCGTTGGAGCGTGGGCGAATTTGTAGCAAAGCCTTCGATAGCTACCCAGCTTTCCACGGCTACGTGTTAGGAGCTACCCAGCACCTAACATTTCTCTATCGTTCACACGATAATTATTCCAAGTGCGACGGGTTATCCAACGTGTTCGCCACATGGAGGAAAAGAAGGAGTCACGGTCCTGTCCATCGGGCTGTGGGCTCCTCATAGCAGGGAGGGATACCCATCCCCTCTGCATCAACTGTATGGGTGTTCAACATGCGCAAGCTAGTTTGGACACGCCAGATAGCTGCCCGCATTGCCGCACGATGCCCGCCAAGGCACTGCGGAGGCGACTGAAGGTAGCTGCGTCGTCAACCGGGTCGGATCCATCCCTCCAGGAGACTGCTTCACCAGAGGCTTCCCAGTCTCGGCAGGCTGGAGGATCTTGGGCGGACAGAGTGGATGAGGCTAACCCCCTCTCCCGCCAGTCAGCTCTGCAGGAGTTGTTTCCCAACGTCTGTGTCGATGGTGACGGCGACGAGGATGACGATGGCGATGATGATAGCGTCTCCGAACTTCTCACCGCTAACGCGGCGGAGGCGCTAGCTGGCTCGGACGAGGAGGATGCTATCCTGCCCCTCACTCAGCGCTCACGCGCCCCGAGCTCACTGTCTGATGGTGAGGCGACTGCCAAACCAACCGAGGTGGACACATTGGAGGTTTGCCGCAGGGCAGCGGCACGTCTGAATATTCCATGGCCGGCTCCCCAAGGCTCCCAGGGACTTCAGAGAGACCTCTACGATGGGAAACGGCTCCCTCTTCGCCAAGCGCAGAAGAAAGCCACATTGCCTGTTGTCCCCTCATGGCTGAAAGTTATTTCCGATCTCCGGATAACTCCCTTCTCCACTAACGTGTCAGCGAAATCGTTTCATGGCAACGATGTCGACCGTATGGAAGAAGAAGGCCTGTATAATCCCCCTGCTGTCGAAGCGTCGGTGGCGTACCACTTGAACCCGAAGCAGAGGGGTGTTTTAGCCACCTCTAAGCCTACCCTCCCTGGGAAAATGGACCGTTTTACGGCGGCCATCCACCAGAATGCCTACCGTGCGGCGGCACAAGGGGCGAGGGCGCTGAATGTCTCTACACTGCTCGCAGCCTACCAAGCTGAACTGCTCGAGGAGTTTGGGACCCTCCTGATGAAAGGCGAAGCTACGCCGGAATTATTCGAGGAGATTATGGTGGTGAACGACCTCATCTTGCGCTCGGTGCGTGGAGGTGTTCAGGGCTGCGGCCGCGTGATGGCGTTGGCGGTCACCGGAGAAAGAGCCCTGTGGCTGAATTTGTCGAGCTTGGCAGACAAAGACAAGACCGAGCTCATGGACGCCGCTCTGGACCCGAGAGGCCTCTTTGGTGAGGCAGTGGGTCAGATGCAAAAGCGGTCGGAAGACAAGAAGAAGGAGGGGGAAGCCTTCAACCTTTGTCTTCCACGAAAGGTCGTCCAGCAGCCCCGTCCGGTGATGCGTTTCCAGGCGGCTCAAGCTGCGAAGCCGAACATGACTATGGGCTTCCGTGGTCCCAAGCCACAACCGAAGCAAGAAAGTCCACGGTCCGCACCAGGACCTAAACCGTGGGGCAACAAGTCATTCGCGGCAGCAGCGGCGGCCCCGGCGAAGAAGCCTCCGCCTACCGCCGCGGAAGGGAAGCGCAAGCGACCAACCTGACCGCCGTTCGGCTTTGGGGGAAGAGGTGACCGAGCCTCTCCCCACCAAGAGGAAGAGGGGGGCTCACTCAACGGTTCAGTGCACGGCACAAGTTCAGTCGCCTCGCACGATAGCTGCCTCGTCCCAGCTCATGGCGTGTCTGGGCGAGGAAAAGCAAATGTTGCCAAAAATGTCAATGTTGAGTGTCCACCACACTGTACACCCCACGTACATTCCCCTCCCTGTTTTGTCAATAAAGTTTTCTGCACACTCTTGTCAAAACAAAACTCAGAATACCATAACTCTCAACACAGAGAGCGGTGTCGGGTTTGTCCCACGAGAGGGGGCTCGTGCTCCACCAACGAGCTCCCCTCGAAACAATCTAGCGTCGTGTGCTCAAGCCTGGCGCGCATGCGCAGTAAAGCCCTGGGTTTTCAATACTGTTACAAAGGGCTACAGGCTTCAGTTTGCCAGAAAGCCACCGCCGTTCAATGGCATTCGGCCTTCAGTGGCAGGGTCAAGCACAAAGCACGTTCTAGAGCAGGAAATTGCTTCACTTTTACACAAAGGTGTGATTCGAGTAGTTCCGCCGGATCAGGCCCGGCAGGGCTATTATTCCCGTTACTTCCTAATTCCAAAGAAAGACGGTCAGCTTCGACCTATTTTGGATTTAAGGGGGCTGAACGCTTATCTGAGAAAATACACGTTCAGAATGTTAACCTACAACGTTCTGTCACGGTCAGTTCGGAAAAACGATTGGTTCACGTCGATCGATCTAACCGAAGCATATTGGCATGTGAGCCTATATCCGCCACACAGGAAATTTCTCAGATTTGCATTTCAGAATGTGTGCTACGAGTACCTAGTGCTAGCGTTTGGGCTAGCACTAAGCCCTCGGTCTTTTTGCCTATGCGTGGAAGCTGCACTAGCTCCACTGAGATTGAAAGGCATCCGAATTTTGACGTACATAGACGACTGGGCCATTTGCGCTCAGTCACAGGCGCAAGCTGTACGGCATACGGAAATGGTAGTGAAGCACGTCACAGAACTGGGTTTCACGATCAATCAGGCAAAAAGCAGCCTAGTCCCGTCACAATGTCTAAATTTTTTGGGTCTCAGACTCGATTCAGTGTCAATGACTGCCAGGCTATCAGAGGACCGGATAAGGTCATTCCGGCAGTGTGTGGCACAATTTACGCTAGGTGCGCGAGTGCCGTTCAGGCGGTGTCTGCGTCTCCAAGGGTTAATGGCATCAGCCGCTCATGTGGTCCCGCTAGGACGTTTGAGAATGAGGGCCTTCCAGTGTTGGGTGTTATCTCTAAAACTGAGCCCTCTGCGCGACATGCAACGTCGGGTTATGATTACCCCGGAATGCGTAGGCGCGCTGCGTTATTGGAGGGACCCACTGTTCCTGACCGGGGGTCTCAGTTGGGGGCAGTGTCAATGAGAAAGGTGGTGTGCACGGATGCCAGCCTGACGGGTTGGGGTGCCACGCTAGAGGGCCGGACAGTGAATGGTCTATGGCCAGCGAGTCTCCGCGAGATGCACATAAATTACCTGGAATTACTGACAGTACTTCTAGCATTACGTCATTTTCTCCCATGGCTCAGGGGCTATCATGTGTTAGTGAGATCCGACAATACCACAACCGTGGCATATGTGAATCGGCAGGGGGGAACTCGCTCAGCCCACCTGCACGGTCTGGCAGAGAAGTTGCTGGTGTGGGGCAGCAGCGTGTTCTTGTCTATTCGAGCGACGCACGTCCCAGGGACATTGAATGTGGCAGCGGACATGTTGTCACGGGGGAACCCAGTGTTCGGGGAATGGCGGCTCCACCCGCAGGTGGTGGAACAGATATGGCTGAGACACGGCAGAGCTGCCGTAGATCTCTTCGCATCGCGAGAAAACGCCCAGTGTCTTACGTTTTACTCTCTAAGGGACGAGGGGGCGCCGCTGGGAGTGGATGCGCTGGCTCACCCGTGGCCAAGCGCCCTGCTCTATGCATTTCCACCACTCAGTCTGATAACACCTACGCTGAACAGAGTGAGGGAAACCAAACGATCAGTGATATTGATAGCACCACGGTGGCCCAAGGCACCGTGGATGGCAGAGATAATGCCGTTATTGTACGATCAGCCATGGCCACTTCCGCTCCGCACAGATCTGTTATCTCAGGCGAGCGGAGAAATTTATCACCCACACCCGGACAGGGTGGCTCTCTGGGTTTGGCCCGTGAGAGGCTGACTTTGAGTACGGCAGGGCTTCCTCCTAATGTGGTAGCTACAATTCAAAGCGCTAGGGCGCACTCGACAAGGTCTTTGTATGATCGAAAGTGGCGAGTGTTTGAGATGTGGTGTGAGGAGCGTGAGGAAGTGCCATTCCAGTGCTCAGTAGCCAGGGTGCTATGTTTCCTTCAGGATATGTTGGATGCAGGCAGGGCTTTTTCGACGATAAAAGTGTATGTGGCGGCTATATCGGCGTGTCACGTAGGCTTTGGGGGTAAGCCTGTGGGACAGCATCCGCTGATATGCAGGTTTATGAAAGGCGCTCGCAGGCTACGGCCGGTGGTCAGGTCTGTGGTGCCTACATGGGACCTGAGTTTGGTGTTGGATGCTTTATCTCAGGGACCTTTCGAGCCTTTGGAGTCTGTGGACTTAAAGGTTTTGTCGTTAAAGACGGTGCTTCTACTCGCATTGGCGTCTGCTAAACGAGTGAGTGATCTCCACGCTCTATCGGTAAGCCCGGCGTGTATGCAATTTTCACCGGGAGGCGATAGGGTATGGTTACGTCCTAACCCGGCATTCGTACCGAAGTGTGGGGTGAGTTGTGAGACATTGGAGCTGGCGGCATTGGTCTCTTCATCTCCAGCGGAAGCGAGGAGGTTGAAGGCATTATGTCCAGTGAGGGCACTGCGCCTCTATGTTGACAGGACTAGTGCATGGCGTAAAGGGCAACAACTTTTTGTCTCATGGGCATCTTCGCAGAAGGGCGTGCCTATTTCGATACAGCGTCTCTCCCACTGGGTGGTGGAAGCGATAGCTATGGCATACGCGAGCAAGGGCCAACAGTCTCCTGTGGCTTTGCGGGCGCACTCCACGAGGGGTATGTCAGCGTCGTGGGCTTTGTTTCGGGGCATTGCTCTACGAGAAATATTGGCTGCTGCCTCCTGGGCTTCACCGGATACGTTTGTAAGATTTTACAGATTGGATGTGACTGGGTCGTCTGTGGCGCATTCAGTTTTATCGGTGGGCTCTGATGCTGCTTCTGTGTAGTCAGCGGTGTGGAGTGGGGTCACTTGGTGGTCTGTGGAGACCGGGAATTATTTCAGCAGCGACGTTTTGATACGGCGGGCTACTGTTCCCGTTTATCCACAGGGATGGCGGATAAAACGCGTTGGGCTGTTTTGTCATCTGAGTAAGGCCACGAGTGTGTCAGTGATTCTGTCTTTGGTAAGGCTGCTTCAGTGAGCGTATCTGCAAGGCGGGAGTGGTCTATATCTCCCATAGGTGAGATACCGAGCGAATATTTGAAAAAGAACTAAAGGTTACTGTCGTAACCCCGGTTCTTTGAGAATATGAGTGAGGTATCTCACATGTCAACCCGCCTTGCTGCGCACGAGAAGAGATACAATCACAGAATGAAGTAGAATGGTCGGGTGCGTGCTTATATACAGGGGGTGGAGTTTGGGCACGCAACGCGCCATTGGTCCGCCAGAGGCAGACTTGGTGTCATTGGAGCTTCTGTGATTGGGCACGCGCGGGGGCGCATTCCCATAGGTGAGATACCTCACTCATATTCTCAAAGAACCGGGGTTACGACAGTAACCTTTAGTTTTTTTTAAGGAAGATGGACAGCTAACCAAACTGGAGACCAGAGACCAGAGTTGTGTTCAAATAAGGGCTGGGAAGAAGATGGAAAAATGGAAGAGCGGGGAAAGAGAGATCCCAGTTTTCTGCTCTGGTAGTGATCATGCATGTATCCAAACAAAATTACACTGGATGTTAATATGATATAGTTATATACCAATTACTGAAAATGCAAGTGGCAGTTACCTGTAGGTATTTTATTTAATTTACATATAACAGGAGGATGGTGGTGATGCGGCCAGTATGAGTCAGGTGACTTGTGCAAACTGAAAAATCTGGCAAAAAAGTTTTTTTTCTATACACATTCTGAAAAGGATCAATTTTAGACAGCATCTCTCTTTTTTTGTGTGTGTGTGTGTGTGTGTGTGTGTGTGTGTGTGTGTGTGTGCGTACGTGTATGTGTGTGTGTGTGTGTGTGTGTGTGTGTGTGTGTGTGTGTGTGTGTATGTGTGTGTGTGTGTGTGTGTGTGTGTGTGTGTGTGTGTGTGTGTGTGTGTGTGTGTGCGTACATGTGTGTCGTGTGTGTGTGTGTGTGTGTGTGTGTGTGTGTGTGTGTGTGTGTGTGTTTGTGTTTAATGATACCCCAAATCTGATGCAGCACATCTTTTGGGTAGGACATATAGGGAGAGCAGCCATCTCAGCCAAAGCAGTGAATGACAGCTGTCATCAGCATGTCCTTGCACCTTCTCACCCAGACGCCCAACTCTTATCAGTCAGCGTTTATGGGCCCATCCGTATTGTTTGCATTTCATTATCTTGTGACAGCAACTTACACATTTGCCTTGTCAAAACATGATGTATTAAGGACAAGTAATACCTTAGGACTATTTACAGCTGAAGTGAAGCTCAAGAAAATAAATAGCTCAACCTCTGTGTGTTATTAAATAAGGTTCACAGACTCCAAGAAAGGGCTAGTCACTTAGTGAATACATTTTATGATCCTTGAAGATTGCCTTTAAGGTTAGACTTAGTGAAATTATTGTTGTTTATGGCTTGCTGTGTGAAGGAATCCACATTCCGGGCAGCCATGATGGTTTACCCTCAAACTATATCCATCAGGGAGGGGAGTGGAATTAGCATTAAAACAATAAACAATATTTTACCCTGTCACATTACAGTTGTTTGCTGCAGAATGAAATATTTTACACTCAGTGTGACTGAGGTTGTGTGTGTGTGTGTGTGTGTGTGTGTGTGTGTGTGTGTGTGTGTGTGTGTGTGTGTGTGTGTGTGAGAGAGAGAGAGAGAGAGAGAGAGAGAGAGAGAGAGAGAGAGAGTTATCATGTGACAAGGAGTATAGATAACAAGTTCATTAAATCTGAGAATGTTATGAAACCAAGCAACATGCTTCATGAAATCAAGGAGAATGCTACATGTTTATTAATCAGTTTGTTGACAGAAATAGTTAATGTATTGCATAACAGCTATGTTTTTGTCTCTTGCTTTCTCTTTGCATTCATGCAAAAGCCCATATTTCTTTTTTTCCGCAGCCAGGGGAAATTTCTCATACAGCAATGCTTTTTGTGCCTTTGAATAAAACCCTGCATTATTGTTTGTTTCTGTCCTTGTGTGTACAAGTAGCTGTTTGAAAAAGAGGAGCTGGGACCAAGGAGACTGTGAGTCCTCAATACTGAAATCACTTCAAACTTGTAGTCTTGCCTGCAAGTGCCTATTGCATATATGATATTTATCTCTGTACTTTTTGAAATACAACCATGTCTGAAAAGATGTGCATTATACTATTTTATTAATTGTGTGCACTGCAATGTTGTCATGTTTATATATTGGAATTATAAAGGATGTCAGGCCTCAGATAAATGACAGTGAAAGATGACAGATATGATGACAGAAAGTGACAGATATTTTTTGCATGGTAATTTCTGTATAATAACAGGAATGTCTAAATGTATCAAAGTGACACTCATATTGATGGTATGGTTTACATTAAACTCAAATTCTACAATGTAAACATGGACATTAATCTGTACAGAGGGACATTTTTAATCTGCAATTTCATTATGGAAAGGTGATTAAAAATCTTTCAAAATGTATTATAACGCTCACTGCAATGATTAAGCAGGTTGAATTGACACCTAATTATACATCATTAAAGACACAGGCCTTTGGAAAAGCAATACATTGGTGAAAGATTATTTTATCCGCAGAGAACAAAAAGAAGAGAAAGAAAATTCTCATTAGCCAAAGGCTGGAATGGGCGAGCGAGTTAACCCCTTCAGATCTGGTCTTCTAACCTGTCGGGCTGCCAAATCACACAGTGAAATGGAGAGTGAAGGAGGCAGATGGGGGTCGGAGAGTCATGCCAGGGAGAGGCCGGGGAGAGGGCGTTAGGGCCAGAGAAGCTATGGAAGGCCAGTTTGGGGGGGCACAGCAGATGTGGGCGTGCCGGGGGTGGAGGGGAGCTTTGGCGTGTGTGTGTGTGTGTGTGTGTGTGTGTGTGTGTGTATGTGTGTGGGGGGTGTGGTGGTGGGAGGGGTAAAACAGCTGTCTCTGCCACGCTGGAGCGTTCTCGGAGAGCAATCAGTTGGCTTTTTAATCTGGGGCTAAGCAGGGGCTGGCTCATTTGCATAATCGCTTGCTCCTGCTTCTCCGTGGGTCGGACTCGTGGCTCCACGCGGCGCCGGCAGCTGCCAGTCAGAACCCGTTCGGAAACCTCCCCGGACTGGGGCTTCCTGGCAGCTCCCCGTACTGCTGGCCTTCCCTCCACCTCCTCCTCCTCCTCCTCCTCCTCCTCCTCTTCCTCCCCAACCCTTTTCCTCTTCTCCTGCTCTGTCTTTCCAAGTCCTGACTGAGTCTGCCAGAGAAGCCAGCCTCATTAACTAGCTAATGGCGTCTATGCATCGCCGCTTCTCCCCACAGATGCCAAAGCATCAGGTACCTGTCCCTGGCCCTCTCCAGTGGAATGGAATGCCCTGCTTAGAGCACACGGAGCAGCCACGGCTGCCCTACTCACGCGGCGGCGGAGCGTCTTTAATGAATCACAAAGGGAAAAGAGAGATAAATGATTAAAAGACGAAGAGAACGCAATGACAAATGACTGTTTCCTTGCATTTGACAGGCCATTTGAATGATAATGAGGATGATTTTGGGATTACGGCCCCGGTGGCAGTGACATTCAGGGAATATTGTGAAGCCGCAAATCTGTAACATATACATTGTTTTGGAACAAGAGCTTGTTGCGTTGTGTTCTAATTACACAGGGGTTGTGGGCCTCAAGTTCTGATTTATGATTTGATTCATTGGCCCTGGTGTTCCCCTTCAGCTGTGCTAGTGACATATATGCATGGCTTGCTTATAGGCAGCACTCATTTGACGAGCTTTAGCCATGACTTCTCTCGGACAGGGGAGCCACAGAGCGAGATTAATGGCTTTTCAGCTTTTCCATTTAGCATCAACTGATCCTTTACACATGTAATGCATTTTTAATGAACTGATCTTTCATGGCGAATCTCGAGCTAATTTCACATATTATAAATCCCAAGCAATGCTTGGCCACTACAAGTCTTTCCTTGATTACTCTTCCCAGATGGCCTTGTTCTGCCCAGTGAACTGAGGGAGTTTGCATCACCCACTGTCCTCATGTCCAAATCGAAACATCATTCACAATTTCATGGGACAGAATTGCATTAGCTGTTTCTAATTTCAGAAATAATATCAGGGAAATCTCAGTTCTGAGGGACTGTCTATTTAGCATTCTAATATTTCAGCATCAGTGAGCATGTGTAGCTCATTTTCACTTTACTTTAGTCTCAAACATAACCAGGAAGATTAATGCAAATTATTGATTTTCTGTTGATGTAGCATTAGCATATATAGCGCTTTACCAAGAACAAATACCTATTTGCTGAGGACAAAAAAAAAAAAAAAAAAAATGCCTATTCATTGCATCTTTGACATGTTTTCTAATACGCAATGTATTCTCTAAGATAATAATCTGGTCCAAATTAGATGATGATTGGACTGCTATGGCAGGATACTGATAGCCAACATTAACTTAGACTCTTTCTCTCCTCCGGGGCTTATTAAGGCTGAAAGGTTTGTAATTGGTTTTGTCAGGGTTCAAATAAGTAAGTGTAGTTGCTTTTTGAATGAAAACGTTATTACTGTTTCAAACTGTGACAAATGTACCACACATGGAGTTGGAGTTATTATGCAAAAGCATATCATCATGTCTTGCTGTGTGTACCCAGTAACTGAATTTTGGAGAATATTTTATGCAAGAATGTATATTTGAAATATCCTACCACACACTGGGATGCAACTGCATTCATTTTCATCCTGACAAAGAAATGAACAGCCTCTTGGGTGGCATAAAATGCTGTCTAATCTGACAATAGCAATTTGCCCGGTTCAACTTGCCCGGCTGCATAGGGAGGGTTAATCAAAATGTGATGTCTTCTCTATATGGCCTCTATAGTAGGATCAGATGTGTGCGATTTGAGTAGACCAAACATTTTACAAATTGTAACACTCATAAAATGTTCAATTCAATGTAATTTTTTCTTAATTATTATGATTATGATTATTATTATTATTATTATTATTATTATTATTATTATTATTATTATTACTGCTAAAGTAAAGTGATTTACTGTGAAGGAGGAAATGTAGTTAGTTCAGTGATGTGCATTGCAATGTGCTGTTGAGAACTGAGATGCCGTTAATGCAGACATGTGGCATCCAAGTGGACCTTGAGGGGAAACAAAAGTCACAAAAAATGAAGACGAACTGATGCACAGAACACAATTAACTCAGTAAGTGAATAGGAAAGAACATTGTGATGAAAACACTGTGATGAATACAATGCTGTCTGCATTATTGTTGAATCTGCATGCTTTAAAATGAGAACACTTCAAGGTCAACGAATAAGGTTTCAAATAAGAAAACCGAGGGCAGGGCTGGGTGCAGAGAGTGTGTGTGAAACATTTCCTAACAATGTTTAGGAAATGCACCTGAGATAAGATACACGTTTTCAATATGAAAACGTATACTGTTCTTGCAGTGGCAATGGCAATGTAAGGGCACATTTTTTGTTCCCACTACACTTTCAATCCTATCTTACTGTAAACTCTCGTTTATGACCCAATGAGCATCAGGTTACATGTTGTGAAGAGGTAAGAAGTATGGGTCACCTAATTATCTGATGACCAGGCCTATGAATGGTAGCCTGGGCGAAAGCGACTGTTGACTATGTCATACAGTCTGGCCCAACGCAATTGAAATAGGTTTCCATTTGAATATGACGTATTCCCTCGCCTGGCTCTCACGCCTACAACTTTCGCTTTCAGTATTAACAGATCTCTCGCAAGTTCTGATCTATTTTGACATCGTAGTGGCAATAAATCCTCAAGATCATGGATGCTAATGTCATGTACCAATTTTGTGAATGTAATTCGAAAGTGGGGGAGAGAATAACAAACGCGTCCCTATCACTGACCTCAAAAAAAGACTACAACATTTTGAGACATCGCTCTAAACTGTGTGCTGATTGGCTAAACCGTAGAGTAACCGAGGGAAAGGCGGGAAGGGGGGTATACTCCAGACTACGTGCGGAGATAAATGTTTAGCGGAGGTACGTAGGATGGCATCGCCAGGCTATATGAATGGTACAATTGCTCAAATAACTACTAATTACTGGAATCCACTTCACTATACAACTCAGAAAAAATGTTGTTGTTGCTGTGTGTTGTCAATGAGATTATGCTCTTACAGTATTTTCACATACAGTAACAAAGGAGAGCGTTCTCTGCGCTTCCGTTGGCAGTCAATCTAGTACAACCAGAACAGGACAGAGGACTCTTAGGAAGATGTAGCACACATCAATACATTAGTCTTTTGTTTTGCACCATTTAATAAAAAGTTTAAAGTGATCTGTGTTGCACCGACACTCTCTCTTTCACAATATTTTCACTTACTTTGTTTAATAGGTTTGTGAGTAAAGGAACAAGAATGTTAAGACTCTAAAAGATGAACTAAAGTGAGAATTATAGAAACAAGACTCCCCAAATAGAGATTACTACATTTCTAAGTTGGAATGTATACAGTATATGCCCCAAATAAATTAGCTGAGCATCAAGTAAAAAAAAAAAAAAAAAAAAAAAAGACACTTATTTAAAAACTGTCCAAAAGTGTTTTGGTATCACAGTCGGTGACAAATATTGTCATAAGTGACAGGATGCAGCAAGACAGGCTAAATTTCATCTCTGGTCTGGCAGAATCATTTAGATCTTCTGATTTGCTCATACACGTGCACTCATTTAGATAAATGAGCCGTCCTGCCAAGTGATGAGTGCTGCTGCTCCTAGGCACAGACAACATGTTTACAGATGAGTTTGTGTTCCTCATGCTCAGACAGTTGGTTTTTAATGACAGTCTGTCAGAGAGATATAGGTGGGAAAATATACCTATAGCTTCTTTGGCTTCTATAATCCTGTGAAGTTGAAGGTCAATGTAAAGATGAATCAAACAAAGGCAAGCATGGAGGGCTACGGCGTTTGTAAGAAAGTGGATCGAAGGTGCTCTTTGGTAAAAAACTTGGTTGAATATCATAGAGAGGATGTCCAGAGGATGTTAAAAAGCTTTTTAACCCTTTTGGAAGAGTGCCTTGGACATCCTCTCTATGATAGTCAATGTAAAGATGTTTGCCAGTGTAATTTCTTAGGAGTTCCCTGGCAATGTGCAACATCTCATTGTACTTCCATCTGTGATTTTTATGTTTTATTTTTATTATAAGTGGTGTCAATATGAGGAAGTACTCAATGCTGCTTTGTTTGGCTGATGTGACACTGTTTGCAGTTTCCAATTACTAGTTTACTTGCATCTGCATTGACCATTCCCTTGTTTTAAGTAATCTTGCCCATAGCTAACACCTTCTTCTCAGCGGTGTGAACTTTGCTAATTCAAATTGGCACATTTAATTTGTTTCTGCGGTCAACTTCATTTCAATGATGGATTACTTTGTATGAGTGTAATTGAACTTTTGAAAGAGAGAAGAAAATGGTGGAAAAGCTATCAATTAAACAAACTCGAACAGCCGGTCCATTAATCAGAGAGGAAAGGCTCTGCACAGGGATTGAATGAGAGCCATAGTAATCAGAGGAAGGGTCCGCAGGAAAAGTCCAAGTCCATCTCCTCTCTCCCATCTCCCCACCCTCTCCCGTAATGAATAGTGATGGAGGGGGTATTGCTGAGACGATGGGCGATAACTGACGCTCCCATTCCTTGATAAGTTGAGGAAATAACTACATCTGTCATATTAGGGATGGTTTGCTCATTTTAATGGATATTTTAATAGAAAACGAATCTGCGTGTTTTAGACAAGATGTGGCAGGGTTCGTGGCTAGTTATGAATCTTTAATAATATTGTATGCACAACATGTTACATAAATAATGGGAACCTAAGACTGTATGGCTGCATATTTCCTCGGTGTAACATTTGTCCCACAGTTCTACACATTTATTTATTACAAGCTTTCACGTCTTTCACTTTACTTCGACCAATTGCCATTTTCGACAGACCTTTCAGGAATTTCCAACCAAGTATGAGTAGACCTAACGCTGTGAAATACACAATTCCTTTGCGTCTATGAAACTAATCAAATATGCTTGGGCTTAAATCTCCAGTGAGTGCTTCATTGTGTGGCACTTGATTAAAAAGCTTTGTCATGGCAACAGCCCTCCTCTCCCACTCTCCCTCCCTGATTTCCCAAGGAAATGAATAAGTCGCTTGAAAGAGGCTGGAGGGTGCCCTGGCCCTGGCCCTGCTGAGAGAGAGCACTAGCTCTGAGCCGGGAGGAGACACAGGGGGCTGTTAGCCATGCTGCTACTCTCAGAAGCAGAGGGCCACAGACAAGTAGTCAAGGGGAGGTATAGCCGCATGAGTCTGGCAATGACATCAGCAGCCATGAACGTCATCAGAAGTGAATGCCAAAGCAGACTCTCTCTCTCTCTCTCTCTCTCTCTCTCTCTCTCTCTCTCTCTCTCTCTGTCCCTATTAATTCTTAATTCTCTCACCCTCTATTTTCATCTCATTTTTTCTTGTCTTTCTCTTCACCATCAGCATCTCTCTCTCTCTCTCTCTCTCTCTCTCTCTCTCTATCTCTATCTCTCTCTCTCACACACACACACACACACACACACACACACACACACACACACACACACACACACACACACACACACACACACACACACACACACACACGCCCAATCAATGAGTAATTACCAGTGCAGTAAAAATCATTTGAAAAAGGTAGATGATTTTGAAATATCCAAGAAAGAACAAAAATATATTATCTTACAATTAAAAAAAACAAAGATGTATTTGCATTCTTGGGACTTGAATGCTAATGGCATCATAGAAACTCAGAGGAGAAGTCCTTGAAAAGATATTGTATTCTATAGAAACCATCCAAAGAATGCAAGCAAATCTCTTACCGTCTATCAAGGTCTGCCTTGGAAACTGTGGAAGCTTATGAGTTGCTTTAAAACACGCATGTGTTCAGCATTGGTCCAATTCACTGCTTTTTGTACAAACATTTTTATTTTTTGCAAGTATTTTATACATGCTTTTATTAAAAATAAAAATACAAGACTGCCTTTGTTCTGTGATCATTACCTGGACCTCAATGTACCTTGATCATTTTAGAAAGTAGTCTCAAAGCCACAGAAAAACAGAGCTGTCTAACACCCCCTCTGGCCATACCACAGGGATAGCATGAAAGCAACGTTAAAACAATCCACCCATTTTGGGAAGGATGGTACCTTACAGCAGCAAAGCTGATATAAAAACTTCAACAAAGGAGTGTGAAGTTTGAGATCACGACATATATGGGGTGAGCATTTGCATTTGGGAGGCTTTGTAGTTAGTAGTAATGAAGTGCAGGATAAGAACAAATATGCACTCCTGGATGTACAGACTCAGACCCACAGTATATGCACACACACACACACACACACACACACACACACACACACACACACACACACACACACACACACACACACACACACACACACACACACACACACACGCAAGCACACACACACACTCACGCACACAAGCACACACACACACACACACACACTTTTTTTAATGAAAGCTTCCTCAAGGTATGCTACTGATCAAAGCAGTTGTTGTTCGGCAGCTTGCAGCCTTTTCCAAACTTGTGTTTGTTTGTTGTACTTAAAAGAGATTATTTTAATTATGTTTTAGATGGAAGTCTCTGAAGACTCGGACTGATTAACAAAAGAGTCTAGTCGAGTCAACCAGTGTACGGTAAAGAATCTATGGACTCATCGGCCTGTTTACATCAACAATTTCGGTTTGGTTTGTTGGAATATTGTTGGAAACTAAGTGACAAGATGCCTTTGGCAAACATATGTAAATTCATATGCACAGATCATCATTTTGTAAACTGCTGCACAGCTAAAATTTAATATGGAACAGTAAGCTATGTGAAATGACTTCATGGACAAGCCATTTAATGGTACGTATACAGTAGGTACATCACCTTTTCCTCTTATCAGTTGCCGTATGACGTAAGGATTTGCTGTAAAATGTCAATAAACATTTTTTAAAAAATAAATGTATAAAACCACCAGTGTTTACGGTGAAATTACTTTGCAATTGCCTTTACTCTGACTGTGCATTAAAAGGTCCATCGGAGCCAGCTGCCTGTGCATACACGTTCAAAAATTATCCTGTGATTTTTTTTTACGTTATATAAAGTACAGCCTATGCACACATCATCTTTATAAAGCCTATGCCAAATATAGGCGAGACATTTTACTGACTTTTTTTTTTAGAGCGAATAGACCAGGCAATCAAAGCAAACCCAAGCTGTGCATGCCGTGCGTCATGTTTAGATCAGTAAGTTATATATATTTTTAATAATTATTTTTTAAACGCTCGTTTGGTCTTATGATTCTGCCTCAAGCTTCTCTTTTCCAATCTACTTGAAAACACATGCACTCTGGTTCTGTAATGTAAAATTCAATGAATGAATGAATTTATGTGTTTATACCTTCACAATCCAGTAGAGAGAGTGGCTTGTATATTCACACAAGGTACTTAGCAATGATGAGAATGATTGCAATGAAAATGCATCTGGCAGGTTCCTTGTATCCTGGTCTTGTAATGAATATCTTTGTAAGAAACATCTAAAATAAATAGACACATAACATTGACAGCCAGAGAAGGAAACACGGACATTCAGAACCCACACAGCTATTGAGCATTTCAACCTAACTTCAGTTGGGCACAGTTTGTTCTCCCTATAATGTAAAATTTTCCTGTTATTTATGAAGGATTTTATCATGAGGATTTACATCTGTTGTCCTTTAGAAAATAAAACTAACACAAATGTTCTCCTCAGATTTGTTTTCGGGATATCACTTTCTGAAACACATTGAGCATGACCATGACAACGCAACCAGGTAGCCTATTGCATCACGACTGTCTGTTGACAGACCCAACCGCAGAGCACCCTTGAATTTTAGCTGTGCAACCCCTTAATCGGCATTTTGGCTTTCATCTCCATTAAGACCAGTAAAATTCTTCGGCACACCTGCCATGTCTACAGATAACTCCTACAGCCCTATTCTCTGACAGGATTACTTTAACATGATTATGTTAGGTAAAGTAATTATGACCAGAGATATTACTCCCATCCAAATATGCCATGTCAGTAAACATACTTTTAGCTTCTGTAAAAGGGCCCAGATTAGTCCAAATTACTCTGGTGCCCTTGTGGTCTGTGCTGTCTATATTGTTATGTGACATCACATGTAAGCATGGTCTAGATTTACATGTAAATAGGATACAACTCAGTCTTGTGCCTGAAGCTAGCCTGTAGTCAGTTATTACATCAAGCTTTCGCTGCAACAGGAATGGTTATATTGACTGATAAGGTAACACAATTTAATAAGGCTCATTCATGAGGTAGGCTACTCTCAGGAGCTATTTTTGCTGAGGTTCATCTTGCAAGTGTGGTTTATTGCAAAGACATGGTGGCCAAAATAGGTTTCAAGCAGTCATTGAATCATCACAATGACTACAAAACTGTGTATGTATCTTTAATAATAGCGGTGGGAGAACGAATGCAAAGAAAAAAGAAAAAGATTAATTTCAGAAATCTGCCAAGCCAGTCAAGCAGTCAGGCCATACAGGTAAAGCTGAATTACCTACCAAGGTCACAGATAACCCTAACCATTTGAGAAACGAGGTCCCACACCCTGCAAAAAAAAAAAAAAAAAAAAAAAAGAAAGAAGAAAGAAACGTGAATGTGGAGACACTGTGTGTCTCCATTTGACTGTTATTGCCTTAAAAGCATGGCTGATTATTATCCACAAACCGTATCATTTGCATAGTTTATCTTGGGCTAGCAGCTTTCGAATGAAAACATATCCATTTGAGGTGAGGGAAAAGTCAGGCACAGGGATAGAGAAAGGCCTCTCTATCCATCAGGGTTGTGGGGAAAAAAGGCCTGACTTTTATGAGCCTATTATCCTGAAATCAGCAGTAATGTCACCATCAGAGGACCCTGCTATGATATGCATACTGAGTATATAGGTAGTGATACTGTGCTCTAAACTCCACAACTCTTTTTATTTTAGCTAATAATGACATTTTCATGGAACCGCTAGAGAAATCCCCTTTACCCAGGAAAGGATGAAATGAAAAGTGATAATGTTGAAATGCTAGCTCAGTGAATTTCCCGCACCATTTTAGACATGACATGATAACAACGCTACTTACACTTTGTTTTGAAGCAGTCTGTTGTACAAAGTCATAAAACTGTTTGTTTATCATCATGTTGACACAACATTGTGAAGTGAACTGTGCTATGCAGCTTACAGTAAACAGTTTAAAAAAGTTTTATTCAGAGCAAAAGCCCATCTTTTCGTTATCAGTTTGACAGTTTGAGTAAAACCTTTATATTGAATATTATTTTCTAAACAGTCTACTAATATTATTTCCAAATGTGTATCCTGGAATATCCCCAAGGCTTGGATTATATGAAGACAAAGACAAATATTTCCATGTATTCTCCATGACAGAAGAGTATGTGGTTACATGTTTAAATGGAATCACAAAAATGGCTCCATAACAACTGATATCATTTGCAATGATATGATGTTATGACTTGTTATAAACGTTTACACAAACTGTAGTTTTATGTGTTACCTTATGCGGTGAAGTGCTCTTTCTTGAAGACAAAAAACTTCCTCCTTTTGCTCTCCTGACTGCATTCTACTAGAATCCATTTTGCCACAGCAGCCGATTGGGGTGCATTAAAAATAGCAACACACCATGTCAGGCCAGTCATGGACTCAGTCATTGGCTCTGGATCGTCTGCACAGCTCTGTGTTCAATCAGCCTGTCAATCACAGGCCATTTCTGCAATCTGTCACTCTCAGCTGGGCCTTCTGCCTCTTCTCCTCTCTCTCTCTCTCTCTCTCTCTCTCTCTCTCTCTCTCTCTCTCTCTCTCTCTCTCCACACCACACCACACCACGACGGCCACTTTGCTTCCTGAGGAGTAATTTCCCATCTGAAATTTGCTGCCATCAGAGAAAACGGCGAGCCCGCTCTCTTTGGCATGTAAATGGATTTCTGGTGACAATCCGTCTTCGTGTCTGGACGGAGGAGGCTGGAAATGATGCTTCTCTCTGCGTCGGACAGAAACAGGAGGTGCAGAAAGTCTGCACAAGAATAGAATGAGTTGCACATAGTCGGAACTGAAGCAAATGAGGCTCATTTACCCATTTCAAATTGTTTTTATCACATTTATAATCATGAAGTTGCAGGTTAGTTAAATGTGTTGACAGTGAATTACACTGGTTTACTGTGGAAAAAGTTGGATGTTGGTTGGTTGCATCTAATCTTTCCAATAGTGTGTGGTTGCCAGTATCCATCCTACTAACAGATAGTGGGTTAGAGCAGAAAAACAATCTCCCCCCACATACTACACAATGGAATACTCATTAGTTAACAATGCAACTGCAATGCTTAGAGGCAAAATATATTCTTGTCATCTCTCCATCGTAGTTGTGTAGACACACTCTCCCTTGTTCAATCTCTCTTTTTCTAAACACACACACACACACACACACACACACACACACACACACACACACACACACACACACACACACACACACACACACAGAGAGACACCACCTCCAGTTCATTGTAGGTTGTCATTTTCACACTGTTATTTCGAATTAATTAAATTGAGACATATAACATTTCTCAGATAATTCTCTGTGGAACTAAAGAGGAATATAAATTATTACCACTCTATTATCTCTGATGATTATTAATAGATAACCAAAGGGGAAGGGGTGTGGGTTAACTCAAGTCTCTGTCATCAGCCTGAGACAGTATGATGAAATCTCTCACCCTAATATCTTTAACCCCTTTTTATATCGATGTTTATTGAAGAATACAAGAAATGTATAATTTCTAAATCTCTAAGATGTTTTTTAGCACTTGTATTTTCTATATATCCACAAGACAATAGATTCAAAATCACACTTTTCACTTTCCAATACTGTGAGAGTCAAAACATAACATCATCCTGTTGTTTTTTTACAGCACAGAAACAGTAGTTGAAGAGCATCAAAAAGATGTGAACCAATGAAGCATGAAATAAAATGACATATCCTTCAATAAATACAGATGTTACAAAAAAAAACAAAAAAAAAAACCTCTTCTCTCTGCTCAGGACAGCTGTTCTTGTCAAAGACCCTGATGCGAGTGCCAGTGCCCGCATTCAATGCAATTCAATCAGGAATAAAAGCTATTTGCCAGGAAACAAGTGATTTCTCTAACTGCTGCAACTGAAATGAGTTGGAGGCCAGCTGAGACACTCCCAAGGTAGGCATGGCTGGCATCAGTGCCATGCTAGCGCTAGGGTATAATCTGGGGTAGTTTGTCACGCTCAGTGTCATTACAAGCCAGTCATATATGACTTCTTATTCATGCAGAGGGTTATAATTTTGATTTATAACTGCCTACCTGTTACTTCCATTGTGTGGAGTGTGAGAAGATAAGGCCTAGGGTACCCTTACGTCTGACTGGTTGAACTGACTTACTGCTGCTGGTCATGTGTGGGTCTGAGAAATATTGCTATTTTGTAGAGCCATGGGGAAATAGTGTGTTACGCTGCCGTGCTGCGTTCTTCATTTGGAATGGATGATCTGTTTGAAATGCTCAGAGCTTTGGGGGCTACTGTAATTTTGTTTGAGAGAGGCAGAACATCTGCATAATGTCACTGTGCCTCATCAGTTTCAAACTTACTTTCCGCACAGTTTGGAGCGGCTTTACGAATCACTTTGAACTTCCGATAGCTTGTCTACCTCGCCCACCGAGTCCAATTGTTTTCGTGTCATTTCATTTGTTTTCCACGGTGCCATCGGGGTTAGCCACTGCAG
Source organism: Sardinella longiceps (assembly GCA_027497455.2). Lineage (NCBI taxonomy): Eukaryota > Metazoa > Chordata > Actinopteri > Clupeiformes > Clupeidae > Sardinella > Sardinella longiceps. The sequence continues at coordinate 7,370,112 of JAODXP020000011.1, forward strand.
AGAACCGGACGGCACAACTTTGGAGAGAGCTGGAGAGAGTCAGGAGTGTGGAATGGCAAGCAAGGGATGAGAAACACCAGGCCTGGTGGATTCACCCTGGAGAGGACAGGTGGTGACATCCCTCAGCGAACACAGCAGATGGAGGGTTATGCTCCCCCTCTTTAGTAATGGGGTCGTGGACCGCGACTATGGAGTGGACTTGTCTGGTCTGCTTGCTCTTAATTACATATGACAGGAGAGGCTGTGGTCAAGGCCTGTCGACCCAGGAGACTGGTGCCTTTGAAAGTGACCTTTGAACTCAAACAATTGTGCCTGGCATGGTGGGGTGTTACTTGAAAGCCAAAGTGGTTGGCAATGACGGCTACTGGCATTATATGTATTCCTCAGGTGCAGCTAGTTCTTGACGGGAACTCGGCAATGAAAACAGCGAAGGGCACAAAGCCAGTTTTAATCCAGATGCTAACATGAACTCTTGACCCACACCGGACATCAAACCTCCGGAACAGATTGCATTGTGGGGGATTTTATTCTCTCTTACCACATTGTGCTGTCAACCTAAACAGCCAGTAATGGGATTTGTGCATAAAATGGGCAATTTTCAAAGACCAAGATTTTTTTTCTGTGCTTTCATTATGCATGCATGTGTTGTCTTTTAGTTTGTGTATTCAGAGTGCCCGGATCTCCATGCATTTCTTCTTTCGGCGAATTTAGCATACCATCTTCAAATATGGCTGTCGCTTGCCTCCGATGGGAATATTGTTATAATATCTGGAGTAACAATGAAAATCCGCGGATTAGCCTAGCTTAGAATACCTAATCCAACAAACATCTCATTTTGTGTAGCATGCCTGCACAAGCTAAAGTATTTATATGGATGACGGTCATCCTAAATCTTTTTTTTTCTTCTTCTTTTCATCAGTTTTCTCTTCATGTCACACCAGATACATAATGGCTCTTGCTGCACAACCAGCCTTGGATCTATTGATAAGCTGTTGATGTCATTCTCGTGATTGCAACATGATTTCTGAATTGGCCATACATGTTGGATACAAATATTAAAACAACAACAACAAACAAACATTATATGTCTTTAAGAGATTTTTATAGGAAGTAGTTGTATACTTGCAAGACCAACTTATCACGATTTACTTTGTATTTATTTATTTGTTGTATTTAAGTTATTATTTCTCACATGTTTTTGGTCTATATTTGTTTATACTGAGAGTAGGATTTCATAATACAAAACTAATGTTATATTTGCAAAACAGACATCAGTGCAGTACCCTCAGCATACTTCATCAATTCAAACTGCATCCTTATTTTTAACCATCATTTGTGAGGCCCTGTAGATTTTTACTGGAAAGTGATTGTTTGTTTGAAAGACCAACTTATTTATAATTAGTCACTTTGTATTTATTTTATTTTATTTATTATTATTTCTCATATGTTCCTTGGTGTCTATACACATGCATGCAACTATTGCATACAACATTATTACATCCTTATTTTTATCCATCATTTGTGAGCTCGTGTGTGGAACTAACAAATCAGACGTTTTATGGTCTAGGACCACACAAACCAACAAAATGTTCTATTTTAATAAACACTTTGGAGGCAGCCATGTGTTGAAAGAATAATAATAAACAATATAACGCAATTTAAATACAAATATGTATATTTGCATTGCAATAACTGCCACAACAGCAACGGCACTTCAAATTGAAATCCCCATATGTTGTGCTAGTGGATCCAAAGCTTGTGTAATCCGGACGTGTGTTGGAGGAATCAAACGTGGTCTTCTTCAATCCATCCACTTCCCCTCTGGCCCTGTGCTCATTGACCTTGTAGGGAACCTCTGTGTTGATCTTGAGGAGAGGGTTTAGGTTTGCTACTGTGTTAAGGGGGGTTGTGGGACCGCAGCTCGTCAATGTTTGATCCTGAGTGAGGCTGACATTCTCGGGAGCGCTAGGTACCTTCTCACGGATTCCTTTAATCTTGATCAAGGGAAATATACACTGTCAAAGAGACCAACACCTCACAGAGCATGGCTGAGTGTTGACTTTGTGTCCCCAGGGTCAAACAGAAGAGGATAGAATTTGAAGGAGCTTTTTGGTGAATGGATATAGACAAATGTTACCTGTTAAATGCGTGATCACAGAAATAATGCTTGGAGTCACTGTAAAGAAATGCGCAGACATGTTGAAGCTCTGACAGTAAG
>JAODXP020000011.1:7374829-7377329 GCA_027497455.2 Sardinella longiceps
TTGACATTACAAATAAAAGTCTTTGACTTTTAAACAAGTAGATGTTGAGCTGGACTTTGGCTTTTAACAGACTTATTTCCATACAGCCTAATATTAAAACACACACACACACACACACACACACACACACACACACACACACACATAAACACACACACACACACACACACACACACACACACACACACACACACACACACACACACACACACACACAATAGAAAAGTAGTTGGAGTTAGTCACACCTGTTCCATATTTATTGACCTTCCTTTCTAGTCATAACTGGTGTGTGAAGTCCCGGCTCTGCGTTAGCTCAGGAGGCATATTAGCACTTTTTGAAATCTCCCACCTGTGATATGATGAAAATGGGCTAAGGGAATGGAAACCCAAGGGTAATACTCCAAGGAACATGCAGTCACATTCCCTGTGACAGGAAGATCAAGTTGAACACAGTCACGCAGAGCTATTGAGGGCCATGTATGTGTTTTATGATGAAATAGACGCACCAGTGGAGAGGCATATTCTCCAGATTATGCACAGCCTGCATATTCTCTCCATATTCATGTTTGCACAAAAGGATTTACAGGATAAACCAGATCTGGCCAGGCAGGAGAAAAAGCAATAGGCTGGCTGCTTTTCATTTATTTCTTTATTTATTTGTTAACCAATACTCTACAGAGAGCAGTGATTTGAAAGTCAAACAGCTTGGGTTAAAAGTAGAGTGTGTCAAGGAAAAACAAAGTGTATTTTTTGGGGATTCAAATGTGTGGTTGTTGAGTCAATGAAGCCTGTAGTCCACAGGTTCTCTGTGTTCTAAAGCTCTAGGACTCTTATTTGCTAGCTGAAGTAGCCAGAATCTGCAGAAGACTGAGTACAATTACTGCCCTCCTGAATCCCACCATCAGATACAAGTATTGTGTGCCAGTAGGTGTGCTCTTTTATACAACAGTTAAGTCCAGTCAAACTATTTATGAACTTCTGACTGGTTGGACGAGATGCATTCTACATTTCACTGGAGTGGAGGTACAGTATACAGTACACCGGTACCACGAATGACTCTTTACAGCTAGTAATCACACCACATGCCCCATGACCTGACAAACATGAGTAGTCTATTTGTTTAAAGCAGTTGATTGAACTGCTGCGTTGCCTGGGACCAGGGCACTAAGCTAAGCTTGAAACTGTTTTGAGAAGCAGCGTATTGTATTTACCAAACAAAATTTGATGTCTAAAAGCTGGTAATGGAACTGTTGTATAAAAGCAATATAACACTTGTGGTCGTGGAGATTGTATTTTTGGACAGGCACAGTATACAACTCGCCGTCAAAGGATACAGTATATCCCTGTTGTGTCACATTGCTAAATGTTGTTGCTAGCTACGAATGAGAATGACAGAATTTCATGAAATGCAGACCAAAAACAAATCCTAAGTGTTTTCATATGCTTGCATTTGTTAACATTGTCTGCCTTAAAGAGAGGTTTTGGGATAATTGACAGGTTTACTGTTCTAGTTAAAAGTGACATAAAGTTGTATTTGTATTCATATTGGGATATGAAATCGATATGTTTGTTGAAGTGATGAATAGTTACTTAAAGCCGTTGGTTTGCTTTAGATTAACTAAGGGAAAGAATTATTCCAACATAACATTATTAGACACAATTTTGTTAGACACAGGAATTTTACAACTATTAAAATGAATAAGTAGCCCACACCTCTGCAGCATACCTCTATAAATAAAACACCCCTAAGCTCTATTAAAAAAAATCCTTCTAGATCCCCCCTTTGTAATAATTAATAGTACTGTGTATAATTTTATCCGGTAAATGAAAATTCAGAGACTAAGATAACGGAACAGACACTTAACCTCCACCATTATTCAGAGCTGTTTAATGACTGCCTAACCTCAGTGTCAACACCAATGCTACACTGCTACTGGCAACACTATTACAAGAGCTCAAAGAAAGACACAGGGGATGATATCTCATTTAGAGAAAGACAGAGAAACAGAGAGAGCGATAGAAAGAGATAGAGAGAGAGAGAGAGAGAGAGAGAGAGAGAGAGAGAGAGAGAGAGAGAGAGAGAGAGAGAGAGAGAGAGAGAGCATCCAATCTATTTGAAGTTCAAACTCCTCATATCTAAGTTGATTAAGAACACTGTATCCAGAGTCAAGTGAAAGATAGCTTTGGTGGGAACAATGATAAAGAAAATGAGCTCTGTTTATTAGCTGGACTGACTAGCTCGAGTGCATACTTCAATGATATTGAAAACTTCCCAATCTGCTCATACAAATACCATACACTCACTTGCTCCAGCAAAGCGGGAGGAGTCTTGATAGAAAAACATAACAGATCACACACACACACACATATGCTCGAACGCACGCACGCATACACATACACGCACACACACGCACACACACACACACACACACACAGAGGGATTTTACCATTCAGGGGCAAATCTCTCTTAAAATTGCCATATAAAGGATGGGACTATGAT